>PVJS01004860.1:0-66951 GCA_004027185.1 Glis glis | reverse complement strand
TGTTAGGCGAGATTTTTTATATTGTTATTGTATTTATGTGAAGATCGATAGGATTTAAAAAGACAGGGTTAGGAGTCAAGTTGACAAGGGGTGGACTTGTGATAGTTAATCTAAATTGTCAACTTGACCTGATCATGACACACCCAAGATTATGTGATTTTGGGTGTGTAACAGCAGATTAAAGAGAAAGCCCTGCCCTAAATGTAGGCAGCAGAATTCTGATAGGTGCGGACTTAGATAAAAAGGGAGAAGCCGCGTAGAGTGTGTGCGACTCGTTCCGAGGAAAGCGCATCTGCTCTCACCTGAGCTCGTCAGCCGCCGGCTCCGCCTTTCTCCGAAGAGCTCGATATTCTCGGCCTCCTGCTCTTGGAACTGAAACTCCACCATCGTTTCTCCAAAGAAGCTTTCTGATCTTCATGTCTTGGACTGGGACTGAATTAGTGGTTGCTCCAATCCTAAGACTCCAGCTCTTAGACCGTTTGACCAGCTACTGGTTCCTCTGACCCTCCACGTGCAGTCAGAACCTGGGACTACATTGCTGCAAACTGTAAGCCATCTGATAAATCCCTTTTTTAAAATATACTCATTCTATGTATTCTGTTAATCTAGAGAACCCTGTCCAATACAGTAAGTGAAGCTGTATGACCTCTAAAAGTAAAGTTCAGTGGGCCTCATAATAATGGAAAAGATGGAAATTCACACTGTTTTAAGGTTCACTTAAAAGTAATCACTTTAGAGCCATGACTCCATGTATCGATTATTAAATATATCAACTCACATCATGATATACATAAAAATAGCATAGAATTTTTTCCAAAGAAAAAAGAGAAATTATATGTGGAACAGGGGCTGGTACTAGTAGGAATTAATACATTTAAAGAAAGCAAGGAAGAGATGAAGGATTATATAGTTTGGAAAGAAGAAAGTAATAACCATCAACAACTACAGAAGCCATTACCATGCTCTTGCAAAGTGGCCCATACCATTTTAATAGTATATTTTTCTCTGGGGTTCTAAGTTCCATTAACACCCTGAAACTATCAGTTTATCTCTACTAAGTCATCTCCTTCCTCTAAACCCCACTACGTACAACAGCAGACTCCTTGTTGGTTAAGCAAGCACTAAAATTTGGGAAATGTAATAAATGCATCTGTAAGATTTGTAAGACTCCAACAATAATCCCAAAGGGAAAATATACTGATCCAATCACTTCAGTGCTGCATCACAACACACTGAATAGAAAAGTCAATAAAAGCATCCGAGCACAGAGAGGCAAGCTCTAGTCAATATCAGATTTTGAAGGAAACTGTCAGATGAAAAATCATTTAGATTTTACTGAAATTTGCTTCTTCACATGTTGGGTTTAGACTGCCTGGAATTCAGAACATACATCCAGATTTATTTAAGTCCCTTTTCCCCTTATCCTCTCCTTAACCTTCTCCAGCCACTATCGTAAGCAATTGGTATTATATCCATTTCAAGAAAAGCTTGCCTGTCTTAGTTATAACTGGCCACTTCATAATATACCAAAAACTTACTTGTCAAAAAGAAATGTAGTCTCATCAAATTCATACATTGACATCAAGTCAGGCTTAAACAAAACCATTTGTTTTATAGGAAAACAAAAAAGAGATGTAACCAGAAGTTATGTTTGATGTTGATTCTATAATTTCTTTGTGTGTGTGTGTGGTACCGGGGATTGAATCCAGGGACATTCTACCCCAGCCCTATTTTTTATTCTTGATTTTGAAACAGGGTCTCACTATGTCGCGGAGGGCTTCATGAAGTAGCTGAGGCTGACCACGAACCTGTGATCCTCCTGTTTCAGCCTCCCAGTCCTGGGATTAAAAACATGCACCACCATGCCCAGCTTAACTCTATAATTTCTAGCCACAAATCTCACCTAAAAATTATAAAGCTTCTGGATATCGCTCAAGAACAGATAGACTAGTTAAACTCTGCTATGTGCAGAAAGGGATGCTATCTGAATCAGAAAGCCCAGCTCTTCAAATGCAGTGAGAGGGAGATAGGGCACAGCTTTTGGAAGTAGATGAGACTTGTACATGGAGGCTTCGCTGTGTCCCAGTGAGCAAACTCCTACAATTCAAGAAATAGGCATAATGTTGCTTCAACTGCTGAGAAACACAGATTTTTTTTTTGTTTTGTGTTTTGTAGAACTGGGGATTGAACCCCAAGGGATTCTACCTCCAAGCTATACCTTCAGTCTTTTGTTTTGTTTTGTTTGGAAACAGGGTCTCACTAGGTTACGGAGGATATCACTAAGTTGCTGAGGCTGGTCTTGAACCTGCCATCCTCCTGTCTCAGCCTCCCAAGTATTGGGATTACAGGCATGCACCACCACACCCGGCAAGAGACATAGCTCTTGAGACACAGTAAATATAGTAATTGTTTCATCAATCATTTCTCTTAGCCAGGTTTCTTGCCTTGCAGGTCACTTCTGTAGCAGCTGCCTTTCCCTGTCCCTCAGATTTCAATGTTACAAGAAATTCATTTTATGATTTTGTGAATAATAGAGCAAATTCAGGCAGAGGTGTGTGTGTGTGTGTGTGTGTGTGTGTGTGTGTGTGTGTATGTGTGTGTGTGTGTGTGTGTGTTTAAATACCTTTAGGTATTCCTACAGCTGTTCAAAAACATTGACTGAAATTATACTATTGTGGCTGAGCAAACATGCAAAAATGTTGACAGTACCTCCGTGGATGGAGTTTATAATCTTACAAGGTGAAAAGCCCCAAACACCCAGAATAGCTGAAAAAGAAGGTAAAATAAATCCATTCTGGAATAACAACTAAAGAACTGGAATGAGCTAGAGTCTGTTGCAGAGAGGGGCTTCCTGGGTAAGATGAGTTTGAGCTTAGAAAAATGATGGGTAGAAGATAAAATAAATGTGTCTCTTTTTCTATAAATTGTGGACTAGATATAGTAGATTTTACCTAAACCCGTGACTTCCTCAAGGCATACAAAAAAATTATTATGTTGTACTATTAGAGCTAACGAGTCCCCCCAGTTGCTCCCCAGCATATCAGAATACTAAAAACTAAGCCAGGTGCAGTGGTGCAAGCCTGTGATCCCAGTACTTCGGAGGCTGAGATAGAAAGATTGCAGGTTCAAAGTCAGCATGTGGTAACTTAGCAAGAACCTGCTTCAAAATAAAAAGGGTTAGGGGTATAACTCAGAGGTAGAAGGCCCCTGGGTTCTGTCCCCAGTAACACACACACACACACACACACACACACACACACACGCTAATAATAAATCAGAAATTAAATATGAAGGGTATAAAGCATACTTTTTCCAAAGTACATGAAATAGCAGAACTATCTAATAAAAATAATTAGAGCTGGAACTATTGGCTGTAGGTGAAATACTTTTTTAAAAAATGCTGAGAAAACAAATTGGAAGGAGAAAATAACCAGACAGTAGATAAAAATGTGTTCGCGAAAATTGAACCATAAATAATGAGATGACATATAACAGGATGTCAAAGCAAAAAAGAAAAAAGCTAAAACAGCATAGCTTAACTATTTTAACTACAGTGAAATCTCTGAGGGAATTTAACCTGTTAGAAAATATTTCTAAAAAAATAGCCATTTCTAAATCTACATTCCAAAAACCTGCGGGTATTTACTCTTAGGAGCTTTGTAGGGAAAAAAAAGTTACTGAGGACTTGTAGGTTTGAAAATGTGCACTTTCTTGTGCGGGGGTTGGGGGGATAGGGTACTGGGAAGTGAGGCCAGGGCATTCTACCTCTGAGTTACATCCCAGCCCTATTTTATATTTTGAAACAAGGTATCACTAAGTTGCTGAGGCCAGTCTCAAAACTCCAATCCTCTTGTCTCAGCCTCCCAAATACTTGGAATTACACACTGTATTGGACAGGGTTCACTAGATTAACAGAATTCACAGAATGAATATATTTGAAAAAGGGATTTATCAGATGGGCTTACAGTTTGAAGCAATGTAGTCCCAAGTTCTGACTGCACATGGAGAGTCAGAGGAACCAGTAGCTGGTCGAGCGGTCTAAGAGCTGGAGTCTTAGGATCGGAGCAACCACTAATTCAGTCCCAGTCCAAGATGTGAAGATCAAGAAGCTCTTCGGAGAAACGATGGTGAAGTTTCAGTTCGAAGGGCTGGAGGCTGACGATCTCAGACGAGAGCAGAAGATCAAGAAGCTCCTCAGAGAAACGGCGAAGTTCCAGTTGTATGAGCTGGAGGCCAACGATCTCAGGCGAGAGCAGATGCGTTTTCTTCTGAAAGAGTCGCACAGCGCTCTACGTGGCTTCTCCCTCTTTTATCTAAGTCCTGCACCTATCAGAATCCTGCTGCCTACATTCAGGGCAGGCTTTCTGTTTAATCTGCTGTTACACACCTGAAGTCACATGATCTTGGGTGTGTCATGATCAGGTCAAGTTGACAAACTAGATTGACTATCACACACACCTGGCTGAGAATGTGCACTTTCTTAATTAAAACACTTATAAGAAGCTTTTGTTTGTCAATATGCATTATTATAAATCTCCAAAATTTGGGGGCAATGTAGAGAGTTTTCAAGATTATTTGATGATAGCATTTTCTTCTTCCCCACAAAATATTTAAAAACATCTTGAATAGCAGTCGGATTCTTTAGAACACAGATTAGGAAATACACTACTTAGCCCAGGAGCAAAGTCTATCAATGTAGGAAATCTACATCTCTACTGTCAAAATTAGTGGGAAAGCATTCTAAATTTCCTAATTGTCAATCACACGACTGAGTTTTTTTGCGTCCGGATAATTTTCATTGCATGTGCTTTCTTTGTAAAAGGAATGTAGTTGAGCTTCCTATAACCCTGTCCACATGTTCAGGTTCTGGGTGGTCTGACATATTCAGCAACAAGGCAGCCAGTAAACTTCTGAATAAATATCTGACCATCTCTCCATAGTGTTACTGTAGTCATGATATTAAATCGACCTACGGCAGAACAACAGGAAGAATGGCAGAGGCAGAATTACAGAATTTGAGAGGTAGAAGTTACCTTAGAGAAATTCTAGTTAAAGTCTCATTTTGCCATGAATAAATTGAGTACCAGTAGAAAATTACTTTTCCAGGGTCTCACAGTCAATTGATGAAAATCATTTCTCCCAGGCTAGTGTAACCCATGATGCCTTCAGCAAAAGGAAATAAAAACAACTCTTTATTAAATAACAAACAAAGAAAAAAAGAGAGAAAGAAAGAGAAAGGAAAAATACCATATCAGTTTTGAATTTATTTTTTAACTGGTCTTTAATAAGCCTAAGAAAGAAAAAAAAGTGATGAATTGCGACTAATTCAATCCTTGCTCACCTGTTCCCCAAAAGCCTCCCTAGCAGCTGGCAAATCCTTTTATATTCACTCACTTCTCACTAAAGGTCTGTGAATTAAATGGCCAAGGCTATCTGAATTCAAAGGTTAGGAAATGAATAAAGCGTTGTTTACTTTAGAAAATGATTCTTCCCATTAACAAAAGGCTTAAATCCTCAATCCCTTTAACCTCACCCATGGTGCTGCAAAAATCAGAGATCAGTGCTGCGAGCTAATCTTTCCCTTCCCAGCAAGGCCCGGGCAGCCTTTCTTCAGGCAGTTGCATGAACCCCTCTAGGCCAGACTTCTCACAACTCCAGCTACAAGGTAAGTCACTCACACTTGGCCTGAAAGACAGTGCAGCTGGTGATGAACTCTTGACTTTTTCTGGGCCCCTGCAAGGGAGCTAGGAGCTCTCTTCAAAAGAAGTTGGGGGGGGGCACTTTCAGCTCATACAAAGGGCTTGACAGATAAAGTTTTGTGTTGTTTCTTTTAAACTTCTAAATTTAATGTTAGAAAGCTGTCTTCAGTGTTTCAGAGCTAAGGATGAGATTTATGTCATGTGAATATTGCTCAACACTTACAGTTTTTTGAGTTAAAACTGAAAATGTTGTTTTCCACTTGGACACATCCTTTAAATGGATTTTCTGTTGAAATGTTCTAGAAATATTCACCCGCATATTGAAATCTGCCATAACTTACATCAAGAAGATGAAAAGCCCAAGTCAATGACAAGACAATGAAAATGGAAATATGGTCATTAATTTGAATTTAGCATGTTTTGAGTATAATGTGATTGCATCAACTCTGCTGATACCAGGGTTAGTAGAAGATTGACTTGAACAAAACTGGAAAAATTTTCTAACTCGACAAATATTCATTGAGCAACTTTTCTATGTATGTTCTAGGTGTAGTGTTCTGCTGAGAATACTTCTTCTATGGTGTGATGCAACCATGGAACGTGTTTCCTCCCCTCAGAACAATTATTATATAGCACATGTGTGTAGGACTATGTAGGGTCAAGTGATATGTGCATAACTGACTAGGATGGGATAAAAATTATGAAAGAATCATCAGATAAATAAAACTGTCATGGGGCAGAGATTCTTGAAGAAGACTGAATTAGCCTGTACCTATCAAAGTGAATAGAATTCCAACTGAAAGAGTGAAAGAAAGAACAGGAGAGTAGAGTCAGGAATATTCCAGTAAGAAAAGAATAATAAATATTGTATTTACATTAAAAGATATAATGTAGCATCATAATAAATAACCTGAATCACATTATCATATCAAAAGACTAGAAAAATTATTTGGCAAACTCTAAAGTCTTTCTATGATAATATTCAAGAAAATAGAAAAAAAGATGAATTTCCTCAATCAGATGAAGGGCATCCTTGAAATCAGGGAATTAACATAATACTTGCTCATGAAATGCTGAATACTTTTCACTATGATCGAGAATAAGACAACCAGCTGGGCATGGTGGTGTACTCCTGTAATCCCAGTACTTGGGAGACTGAAACAGGAGAATTGCAGGTTCTAGGACAGCCTCAGCAATGTAACGAGACTCTCAGCAACTTAGTGAGATCCTATTTCAAAATAAAAATTAAAAAGGGATGGAGGTGTAGCTCAGAGGTAGAACACCCCTGGGTTCAATCCCCAGTACCACAAAAATAAAAAAGGAAAGAAGGAAGGCAAGAATACAAGAAGAAAGAGAGAGTGAGTGAGTGAGGGAGGGAGGGAGGGAGGGAGGGAGGGAAGAAGGAAGGAAGCAAGGAAGGAAGGAAGGAAGGAAGGAAGGGCAGGTCCACTCTTACCCCTTCTATATAATACTGCACTTGAGGCTCCAGTCCAGGCAATTAGGCAAAAACTAAAATAAGAAACATCCAGAGTAGAGAGAAAGAAGTCAAACTGTCTCTTTTTCTCTTTGCAAAGGACTTGGTCTTTAATATAGAAAATCCCAAGAAATCTTCTGAAAAAAATCAATGTAACTAATAAACAAGTTCAGCATGGTTACAAAATATAAGATCAATATATAAAAATCAATTATTTTATTGGATGTCCTGGCAATTAAAACAATCCTATTTTAAAAATTTAGAATAAAAAACCTAGGCATATATGTTTTATAGTACAAGAATTGTACAGTAACATACCATGGAAGGAAAGACATTACACAATCAAGGACTTATTAAGGTGACAATACTTCCCAAATTGTCTACAGATTCAACACAACTTCCATCAGAACCTCAATTAGCCATTTCTTGATATGGATAACTGAATTTTAAGACTTGTAAGAAAATTCAAGGGTCTGAAAATAGCCCAAACAATCCTGAAAAAGAAGAACATATCAGGAGGGTTTAGACGTCCTGATTTCAGAACGTTCAGGAAAGCGACAATAATCCAGACAGTGTGTTACTGAAATAAAGTACACACATAAATCAATGTAATGTCATCACGAATCCAGAAATAAACTCTTTTACATTTAAGTGATCAACTGATCACAAAGGGGCCAGGATAATTCAATGAGGGAAAGAAAAATCTTTTCAAGAGTAATGCTGAGGCTGTTAGCCCATGGACTTCTGGATCCTTGTCTGGAGATATACCAATAGAAACTCCGAGAAAGGGGTTCAAGTCAAACAGAAAGGAACTTTTAAGTTGTACATATCAGGGACCTGGGAGGGGGGGTCAGTCTTCTGAAAGGAAATTCCCAAGTTGCCCAGGAACAAAGGGTCATTGGCTTATATGGGGACTTGTGATACCTAGAAGAGGGGGATTTTTGAGGGGAAGGGGCAGGGGCAGACCATGGTGCAGGGATTATCATATGTTTACATGTTTTCCAGAGCATGAGTCCCATGTTCTGTTGAATGTGGAGAGTTTAGCAATATAATCAGGAGGGCTGAATATCTGTTTTTGTTTTGCTTTGGTACTGAGGATTGAACTCAAGGGCAATTTACCCCTGAGCCACTCCCCCAATACTATTTTTTATTATTACTTTTTTTTGTTTTGAAACAGGGTTTCATTAAGTTGCTGAGGGTTTTGCTAAGTTGCTGAGGCTGGCTTTGAAACTGCAATACTCCTGTCTCAGCCTCCCAAGTACTGTATTGCAGGCCACATCATTGTTTTGGAAATGCAACAAATGCAAATGCTCTTTATTAAGGTTTCAAGTGAATAAGGGGTTGTACCCAGTGCTTTCTGTTTTAGTTTTCTGTTGAGCCTAAGTTTATTAGATTGAGCAAACTAAACCCACCACAAGAGGTTAGTGAAATGGAAATTACAAGATTACAAGAAATAGCTGTGATAACCTTCTGCTCCGGGGGCTCTCCCATCCCTTCAGGACAACTGGATATCCACATATGGGGAAAAAAAGTGAAAGAGAGAAGTTGGACCCATCCTTCCACCAGGCACAAAAATTAACTCAAAATGAATCAGAGTTAAATGTAATATCTAAAACTAAAACAATCTTTCAAGAAAACATAGGACTTGTATTTCATCAAAATTAAAAAAGTAGTGAAAGAACTTACAGATTGGGAGAAAATATTTGTATAACATATATAGGGGACTTGTACACAGAATTTGTAGAGGACTCTTAAAACTTAACTTTTTGGGGGGTTACTAGGTATTGAACTCAGGGATATTCTAGCTCTGAGCTACACCACCAGCCCCCATTTCAATTTTTCATTTTGAAACAGAGTATCACTAAGTTGCAGATGCCAGCCTTGAACCCACCATCCTCCTTTCTCGGCCTCCAGAGTAACTGTGATGGTGTGGTGGTGCACACCTGTAATCCCAGTCCTTAAAAGACTGAGATAGGAGGATCGCAGGTTTGAGGTCAGTTTCAGAAACTTATTGAGCCTCCTCAACTTAATGAGACCCTGTTTCCATACGAAAAATAAAATAGGGTTGGGGCTGGGATTGTAGCTCAGAATTTAATCCTTAGCACCACAAAAAAAAAAAAAGACAAGGCTGGACATGGCGGCACATGCCCATAATCCCAGTACATGAGGATCGCAAGTTCAAGGACAGCCTCAGCAATTTAGCAAGACTCTCAGCAACCTAGATTCTATTTCGAAACAAACAAAAAAATTTTTTAAAGGACTGGGGATGTAGCTCAGAGGTAAAACACTCCTTAATTCAATCCCTAGTACCACACAAAAAAAGTAATAACAAGTGCTAGTAAACATGTAGAGAAAGTTTAGATATTTCTGAAAATGTTACATATAAAATTACCATATGACCCAGTAATTCTGATCCTAGGTAGATACTCAAAACAAACAAGAGCATGGCCACACAAAAATTTGAATATCAACATTCACAGCAACATTATGCCCAATACCAGAAAGTAGAAACATGTATACAACAGGGGTAAAGTTCAAAATCATTATGCTAGGTGTAAGAAGTTAGTCACAAAGGTAAAATTTTATATGATACTACCTATATGAAATGTGAAGAGGTAAGTCCAACGAGAACGTAGGTGAATGTTGGTTTCTGGCTAAGGGCTAAGGGGTGAGTGAGTGGAAGGAGGGATGGAAAGTGATTGCTAATGGGTACAAGGCGTGTCTTTTGAGTGTGAAAAAAGGTTCTAGAATTAGAAGATTTAAAAACATGTTAGAATAGAGTGATGGTTGCACAATTCTGTGATATACTAAAAGCTATTGAACTGTACCTTTTGTTGAGTTCACTTTGTTATATATAAATTATATCTCTGTGAAGGATTAAAGAAAAAGACTATTAGTACATGACCTTGAGCCACGACCCTCCACAGTTTTCTCATGATAAAATGGGATAAAAATACTTATTCTATAGGACTATTGAGAGAGTTCAAATAAAAGCATAAAATCTGTGTAAAAACCTTAAGCATGTCAAAGTGCGAAAGCAGGACACTTTCCTCTATGTAATCCACTGTGACTAGAAGACAGATGGCATTAAAAGCACAGCAGTGCCACAATTTATTGACCTCCTATTTGTGCCAGGCACTCTGCGAGAGGGCAAAAGCAAGTAGGCAAAGTAGACATAGGTCCTGCCCATGTACGGTTTATAATCTATTGGAAGATAAGACATTATTCCAATGGTCATACAATATTAAACCTCATTATACTATTAATGTTTTAAAGAAAAAGTACAAGGTCATATGGGAATATTTCACTTGAAGACATCAGTTAGTTTGGGGGCTTTGCAGGAGGGTCTGATTTGTTAAGGCAGTGTGTCCTAAGGAAGCATTTGCGAGTTGAGATCTGAGGCATGACTAGGACTTAACCAGGTAAAGGGGAGAAGAAGGAGATTTTCAAACAGAATAGATTGTTCAAAGCCATGGATGGGAGAATGCATGGAGCAGGCAAGGGCCTGCAGAAAGAAGTGGTAGAGCTAAGCCCACAGAGAAGCCAGCTATCCTGCAGAGCCCAGGGGAAATCTTAAGAGATTCATTTGTAATCTAACAAGAATTGAATGTCAAAGAGAGCTCTTAAGGGGGAAGGGCCAGGATCCCATTTGGAGCTTTTAGGGTTTCCAAAATATAAAGAATGGGTAGAAGGCAATGATTCAGTAAGAGATTGAAAAGGAATAGTGAAGGAGGAAAAAACAGGAGAAATAATTTCATGGACATGAAAAACAGTGTCCATGGCCAGGGACATAGCTCAGTGGTGGTGTGCTTGACTGGTATGTACAAGGCCCTGGGTTTGATCCCCAGCACTACAAAAACAAAAAATTGTTCAGTAATAGGAATAGTTTCAATATTATTGGTTGCTGGTTGCTGCTGGGAGTTCTATTAAGAAGGAACCTGAAAACTATACAGTAGATGTAATAAAATGGAAATCATAGTTGATCCTAGCAATTTCTATTTCTATGAATTTCCTGGGTTAGAAATCAGAATGGAATATTTGAGAAAATGGGAAATGGGGTCAGTTTATACTGTATATCTCACGCTGATTGTGAAGGAGGAGACATAAAAGAAATGGGCTCAAAGGAATTACTTTTGTGGTCTTAAAGATAGAAGACACTTAAATGTATATCTAAATAACAATGAGAAAGACCCACTAGAGAAGGTAGACATGGAAGATACTCAATAGTGTAGAGTTTCTGAGGTGAGGGAGATATGCAAGAGATAAAAGATGAGAGAAAGGGAATCATAGTAGGTGTATATATGTGGGTAGTTTGGGATCAGGAATTGAAATAACTCCCTGTTTAAAAGCTTCTATTTGACATGATAAAAGAAAGGTCACATCATGTACAAAGAATGAGGGTGTAGGTGATGTGGTTAGAGTTTGAGGAAAATCTAGTATATTTAAACACAGTTATTGTAAGGAACCATAGTAAGAATTCCAGGCAATGCAAGATGGCTCTGTTTATAATGATGTAAGTCTTTCCTGATGGCATATTCTTTCGGAACTGCTCAGGTGCAGGCAAAGAGATGTGACCTATTTTGGAATAATGTAACATAGAAATGATGAAAACATTAAGTAACAAAGGACTTTAGATTTCTGTTAAGAGAGATAAGAAATGAAGAGTGAAGAGTCAGAGATTCGAAACTGCAAGGTGAGCAAAGTGAAGAGGGACGGATCTGGAGAAGGAAGAGCAATATCAGTGTTTGTGATGAGGTGGGGTGTTTCAGCATTTGGACAGCAAGCTGTATGGGTGATTAGGAGTTGGAACAATCATCTACAATCACATAAAGACTCAGTGTCACAGTTTTACGGTTGTAAGATTCCAGCTCCTCCTTTTTCAATCACGCTTTCTCCTACTGTATCATCTTGGCCTTTTTTTTTTTAGTTTCTGAGGATTAGTATTTTTGTCCGATGACAGCAGCTGCTAATGGGGAGAATCAGAGATCCAGAGGGGTTACACAGAGAAGGAAACATTTCTGCATCCAGAGTTAGATGGAAACCTTTTCTATAGCAACCTAGAAGTAGAAAGCTGATGTAACTTCATTTGGGTCTCAGAATTCCAAAGCCTGCAGTAGGTGTTGTAAATTGAAAACATGACTCTTACTGGCTGAGTCTTAATGGGATGAGTCTTATAAGCTAAATCATAAAGAGATAATAAAATCATCATTTACTAAAGATGGCCGATAAAATGAAAAATAACAGTAGTCACAGTAACTACCATTTATTGGGAATCTTAAGTTGTCTAATCATCCCCACATTATATAATTCATCTATTTTAATATAAAATTTATAAAACACATATATCCTTTCTATTTTACATTAAGGAAGTGAAAAGCCAAAAATTTTAACTATTTGTCCAGGTTACTCAACTACCAGCAAAACACATCTTTAAATGTCAAGGCCTGTCTTCTTTTCACTGTGTCAAACTGAGAGTCACACATAAAATTGTATAACTTAGACATATTTATACTTGAGTGTGTAATGTATGTTTGTATAAATTCATCCATGAAAAAGTTAAGTAATTTTTTAAATGTTCTGCATTAATGTCAAAAGACACAGAGGCACAAAAAAGTTGCAGCATTATTAATTGACATTTTACTACAATTCTCCTAGGAAAAGAGACTGAAAATTTTTATCACAAACATTAGAAGATTGTATTCATAAAACCTCTGTACAACAACATAACATTACAGATTTTAGAAAGAGAAATGAAATTAATATCAAGATTTGGCCAGAGATGTGCAGTCCAAGAATATAAAATATCACTAGAAAACTACTGAATACATTTCACTTGTAAGAAAATGCATACATGAACAGTCTTTGGACTACATTTATAATTATGCAAAGTCATACATTTTCTTAAGCCTTTTCATATTTGTTCAAATTTTAAAATGTGCTCTTCCAAGAATTGCTTCAGGGAGAAATAGTTAATAAAGGCATTAAAAAGTGATTCCTCATGACATTGCAATTTATATTGCATGTTTTACAAAGCCAGCCATAAAATTTTTAAGATGTCACCTGAAAACCATATGCCTCACATCAGCTACTGAGAAACCAAACATTGATTTTCCAGTCAGAGATAGACAAGACTTTCCTTAGATGAGGTCACACTAATAAATACCTAAGCCCTAGCTCCCCAAAGGTAGGTTTGGGGCAATATCAGTAGGATCACATTGGCTAATCTCCCTTATTTCGATACTGCTTTTGGGAGCAGTGATTTCTAATAAGGTGGGAACTACAAACACTTAGAGATTTTTTAGAGCAATGTCAGCACCTTATATTACACTCAGGAACAAGTAGTGGCCAATGCAATCTGGTTTACGATGTATTGCGGGATGTAATTATTCATTTAAACCTTATATGATGCACTGGAGAACAGAAAATCAAGTTACTAACACTTCCAAAGAAGTGGAGGGGAAGATTGGTGAGACAACCAAGTTCAGTCTGCTCCAGAGAAATGTACCTTTTAAAAATGATCAGTTAAGGCATCGATTAAAAAATAGACCACTTTAAAATTAATCAACCTGTCAAGCTATTACATAAATATGTATTTTTCACCTAGCAAATTCAAATATTTCTGGAAAACTGAAGGAAATATTATAAATGAGCTAGTTATAGACTATTTCTATCTTCCATTCACTATATGCTCCATATATAAGATATCATTATGTAAGATAAGGATATTGCCTCGATAAAGCAAGTTATAGTATAAAATCTCATGGAATTTTATTTCTAACAAATGTATCATTCCATAACATAACTGTTATATCTGCTTTGAGATACAAAGAATACAAAACCATATCACACAATATTGACATTTTAGTGACTGCAATTTTGACTCCTACTAGGTAGCAATAAAATGGCTGTTTCCCTACACTCCCAAAATGCTCCCTTTCCTGACTATATAGTGCTGGCTAACATTCTTATCCGTGCAAGAGAAACTCAAGAATGTCACTTCCTGACAAATCTCTAGTAACTAGAATAGAAGAAAACTTCCTTAACCTGATAAAGTAGATCAAAAGAAAACACAGTTTTAACCAACATACCTAAAAGGGTAAATATTTTCCTCTAAAAGTGGGACCAAAATGAGGATATTCAATCTCACCTCTCCAACTGAACACTGTACTAAAAGTATTAGCCAGTGGAATAAAGGAAGAAAAAGAAATAAATGTGATACAAATTGGAAAGGGTAAAATGAAACTGTCCCTACTCATAAATGCCATGATTACTTATGTAAAAAAAAAAAATCCCAAGGAATTTATAAAAAACTCCTAAATCAAATGAATGAGTTTACTACATTTGCAGGACACAAAATTGTGTGTGTGCATGTTTGTGTGTGTGTGTGTGTGTGTGTGTGTGTGTGTGTGTGTTCAAATAAGGGGGAAAGAAAAGACCCTTCCAATATGGCAGATGCCCAGGATTCTGGGGGCAAAGAAATGTTAGCTCCAAAATGGCGTTGCCCTATAGAGAAACAGGCCTTGGTCTGGCCATCACAGCTTAGAGCCCTCTCAGTCCTATACAGATGAGTTGCTCTGACAAGATTTCAATTGCCAAATCCAAAGCTGAGATGCTCGCCTGCTGGAATCACAGCATTCCTTAACTTTAGGGCATGGTCAGTAGTCCCTGGTTGAGTCACACCCTCCACTCATTTGCACTCCTAACAATATTACTCTTGTATTCACTACTCAAAACAGAGTGATTTCTTGAGATCAAACATAAAGGGTCCCATCCCAAGACCAACTTACTCAAGGCTGGTACACACTAAGTCACCCATATTCCTAAGAGTTGAGCTCCTGGATTCTTTCAGTCGGTTCTGCCATGAAGGCTAAGGAAGAACAAAACTAATCTCAGATACATCAGAGGATTGAAAGAAATCTTTCCTTTCCTCTGCCAGCACTGATGCAGGGAACATTCCTCTACCTCCAAGGTCTGTAATAAATTCTCTCTTCAGATTTCCTTCTTTTTTGGATACCTGAACATGGACAAAATCAAGGGCACAAGGGTGTGAGTAGCTAAAAGATCTTTGCTCAAACCCTGTAGAAAACAATCCAAATTATCTACTGGTAGATATGTCAATTAAGGGATAACTAAATGCAGTGTTAGTAAATCTTAAATGCCAGCCTTGAATCTCCCAAACATACTGTGCTATCAGCAGCATGGATTTAGGAATTGGAAAGACCCTTAGGTATTATTATATTTAACTATTACATAGAATATTCTAGAAAAGAGGGCATCTATGTTCTTTTTAAATACCTGTGTTAGACAGCTAAACTATATTATAAGGCTGACTAATTAATTCACTGTGAGTCAGCTTTAGTTGTTAGAAACTATTCAACACAATTTATTATTTTTTTAATCTAAAAGCCAGAGTTCCTAATTGTCTGTGCAAATATTTATTGGTTTTGGCACATTAATTTAGTTTGTTGGCAAAATATAGGATCTTGATTCCAACCCATATAACATTGGTAAGTCATTCAAGATTGTTTTCTTGCACTAGGATAACTGTGTTTATTTAAATAAGATACAGTAATCATTGGGACAGGAGAATAGACTGATGTATTCTCTCTCCACAACCCTTTTTCCCATTTGCCACTACCTATGATAATTTCCAATGAAACTCACTCCCAGGATTCCTTTCTTTCAGCCCCATTTGGTCATCCATTGCTTTTAACTCCAAAGAAGTACCATTAGTAAATTTGTAAAGATTATTCTCTTTCTCTAAAAGTGCAAATTGGTCATTTATGAGTAATAAAAGAAATGGTATTTTTCAAAGACCAGAAAATTTTCTAGAATTAAGACATTTTTCTTGCATCATGACCATTGAAAATGTCAGTATGCTTATCATTACTCCTTTGAATGGAGAAAGAGTACAAAGAGAATGAATAGAAAAATAATTGATTCATTAATGTAAATGACATGATGTTTAAAATGTTGCATTTGTAATTGTGCCTTTTAAAAGTGTTTCGTTTATTCTGATTCTTTGAAGTTTATTCCAAATGGAGTCAATTATAGAGATTTTTAAATCACTGCCAGGAATTTAGTGCAGATATATTGGCTATAAGTCCAGGCAGTCTGGATTCAAATCTCAGCTTTACCACCTACTCACTGTATAACTTTGGGCTGAGATTCTCTTCTATAAAATAGAAATAAGATTGCACTAAACCCCATGGAATAGTTTAAGGGTGAAGTCAGTTACATGCAAAGTGCTTTGTAAGAGGTCCTTAGAACAAAAGCTTTTTGTAAGATTTCAGTAAAGCAAAGCTGAGTCTGTTGTTTATTCCAGAGAACAACACTTCACTTCTCTGGAGTCTGATAGTGTATTGAAGTAAGAAAGGACAAAATCTGATTTGGAGAAATCTTCAAGTCTTATTAAAATCAGGTTTTTCAGTGGGGGTCTTGATGAGGATTGGGAAAGTATCATAATAGTTTAAAATTGGTGAAAACAAGCCAAGAGCCGTGGCACGTACCTGTAATCCCAGTACTTGAAAGGCTGAGACAGGGAGGATTGCAGGTTGGAGGCCAGATTAAGCAATTTAGTGAGGCCCTCAGCAATTTAATGAGACCCTATTTCAAAATAAAAAAAATAAATAAAATAGGGCTGAGGCTGTAGCTCAGAAGTAGAATACCCCTGGGTACATTCCCCAGTACCACACACACACAAACACACACACACACACACACACACACACAAAATAGCGAGGAGAATATTTTGAGGAGAGAGGAAGTCAGATATCTAAGGCCATATATAGCCAATGCTGTCTACGGAACAGGTAATGGGTCTGTACCCATCCTTCTAATAAACAATGCTGACATTTACTACTTTTACCTTCTGCACCAAGAGTCTTATGAAGTGGGAAAGTAATGCTAATGGAGATTCTTGTATACCAAAGTTAAGATGCTTTGGGTTTTTAGTTTCTAGGCAATGTGAAGGTATCTTCATTTATTTTTATACTATTATTGGTGCATTATAGTCTCATACCATAATATAGTTCACAGTGATAGTGACATGCATGCACACACACTTGGGCTTTCCCCACCCCTTCCTCATACAGGGTATTGAGATTGGCATTGGTACTCTCACGTATGTGCATAATGTCCATGGAAGTGATTCCTTCATTGATCATCCCTCTCACCCACCCCCTTTCTCCTGGGTCACCTCCTTGGCTCCACGTGAGTTTAGCCTCCATTATCTGAAGTCCCTCCAGTATCCCAAGTACTCTCTAGTTTCTGCATATAAAAGACAACATATTGACCCTTCACTTTCTGTGACTAGCTAATCTCACTTAACATAAAGTTCTCTAGGTCCATCCATTTTCCTGCAAATGTCATTATTTGTTCTTCTTTACTGCTAAGTAGGATTCAATTATGTGTATATCCCATAATTTTGTATTCTACTCATTTGTTGATGGGCACCTAGATTTGCTCCATAATTAGGCTACTGTGAATTGTACCGCTATAAACATGGATATACATATATTACTATGATATTTGGACTTCAATCCCTTTGGAAAGATACCCATAGTATAGCTGGATCATATGGTGAATCCATTACCAATTTTCTGAGGAATCTCTACATTGATCTCCATAGTGGCTGTACTAATTTGCAATCCCACCAACAATGTAGAAGAGTTATTATTTCCCCACATCCTCACCAGCATTTATTGTTGTTTGACTTCTTGGTGACTGCCATTCTGATTATGGTTAGATAGAATCTCAGTGTAGTTTTGATATGCATCTCCCTGATTGCTAATGATGTTGAACAGTTTTTCATGTATCTATTGGCCATTTGTATTTCTTCTTTTGTGAAGTGTCTAGTTAAATTGCCCATTTCTTCATTGAGTTATTTGTTTTTTAGTGTTAATCCTTTTAAGTACTTTGTATATTCTAAAAACTAGTCTTAAGCTGGGCGTGGTGGCGCACGCTTGTAATCCCAGTACTTTGGGAGGCGGAGACCGGAGGATCCGGGTTCGCGGCCAGCCTCAGCGCTCTCTCTCTCTCTCTCCCCCTGTCTCTCTCTCTCTCTCTCTCTACCTAGCGAGGCCCTCCGCAACTTCGTGAGACCCGGTTTCAAAATAAAGTATAAAAAATAGGGCAGGGGGTGTAGCGCGGAGGTAGAACGCCCCTGCGTTCAATCCCCGGTACCGCAAAAAAAAAAAATAATAAAAAAATAAAAACTAGTCTTCTATCAGAGGAATAGCTGGCAAAGATGTCCCATTCTGTAGGCTCTCTCTCTAGACTCATAATTGTTTCCTCTGCTGAACAGAAACTTTTTAGCCTAATGCCATCCCATTTATTAATCTTTATTTTAATTTCCTGAGATTTGGGGGTATTACTGAGGAAGTTTCTACCTGTGCCTATGTGTTGGAGTATTGAACCTATGCCCTGCTCTAGTAATTTCAAAGTCTCTGAACTAATTTCCAGGTCTTTGATCCATCTTGAATTGACTCTTGTTCAGGGAGAAAAGTAATTTAATTTCATTTTTCTACAAATGAATAACCAGTTTTCCCAACACCATTTGTTGAAAAGGCTATCTTTTCTCCAACATAAGTGTTTGGCACCTTTGTCAAAATCAATTGGCTATAAATGTGTGGATTTGTTTCTGTATCTTCTGTTCTGTTTGTTCCATGGGTCTATGTGTCTATTTTTATATCAATACCATGCAGTTTTTTATAGCACTGTAGTATAATTTGATGTCTGGAATTGTGATGCCTCTTGCATGGTTCTTATTGCTGAGAATTGTTTGAGCTATTCTGTGTCTTTTTTTCTCCATATGAAATTTAGGACTGATTTTTCTAGGTCTGTGAAGATTGACATCAGTATTTGATAGAGATTGCACTCACTCTGTAGATCACTTTGGTAGAATGACCATTTTGATAAAATTTATCCTGTCTATCCAAGAGCATGGGAGATCTTTCCGTCTTCAAAGATCTTCAATTTCTTTCTTTAGTGTTTTATAATTTTCATTATAGAGGTCTTTTACCTCCTTGGCTAGGTTTATTCTTAGGTATTTTATTGTTTTTGAAGTTATTGTGAATGGAATTGTGTTCTGAATTTCTTCCTCAGTGGATTCATGGTTGGCATATAAAAAAGGTACTATTTTTGTTTTTGGTTTTTAGATTTATTTTGTATCCTGCTACTTTGCTGAATTTCTTAATAAGCTCTAGAAGTGTTTTGGTTGAGTTTTTTTGGGGGGTCTTCTAAATATAGGATCATATCATCTGCAAATCGAGATAATTTCAGTTCTTCTTTTCCTATTTTAATTCCTTAGATATCCTTCTTTTGCCTTATCCCTCTGGCAAGAGTCTCTAGCACTATATTGAAAAGGAGTGGTGATAGTGGGCATCTTTGTCTTGTTTTTTAATCTCTCCCACTCCCATGTCCTCTGCCCTGCCACACTAGCCCTGCTTGTTTTCAGTCTCCATTTGCATGGTACATCTTTTTCCATCCTTTCACTTTTATCCTATGGATATCTTTGCCTGTAAGGTGAGTTTCTTGCAAACAGCATATAGTTGGATTATATACTTTAATCCACATTGCCACTCTATACCTTTTAACTGTGGTGTTTAGACCTTTGACTTTCAATGTTATTATTGGGAGATGATTTTTGTCTCCTTTCATTTTGAGTTATATATTCTGTTTGATATAATGTAATTTCTCCTTTGCTTAGTTCCCCATCTGGTGGAATTCTCACCTTTTCTTGTTCTGGTATTTATTTCTTTTTTCTTTTTGTGTTTTATTGTTTCTTTAAGATTTTCTCTAGTGCCAACTTGGTAGTCATGAATTATTTTAGTTTCTGTTTGTCTTGGAAGGTTTTTATTTCTCCATAAATTTTGAATGGTATATTTGCTGGATATAGCTCTTGAATGTAAATTGTTTTCTTTCAGGGTTTGGAGTAGATTGTTCCAGTCCTTCCTGGCATTCATGATTTGGGTTGAGAAGTCCAGAGTGATTCTCATTGTTTTTCCCCTGAATGTCACACATTCTTTCATTCTCGATGCATTTAAGATTCTTTCCTTGGCCTCCATGTTAGTCATTATTATGTGGCATGGAGAAGTTCTTCTTTGATCTTGTCTTGGTGTTCTGAATGTCTTCTCTATGTGAATGTCTCTGATATTATTTCTCTGAAAAGTTTCTAATGCCCTTGGTTTATGTTTCTAGACCTTCCTCAATGCCTATTATCAATAAGTTAGGTAATTTCATAATATGCTATATTTCCTGGATGTTCTGGTAATATGATATTTTTTTCTGTATAATGTTGACTGTGTGGTCTGTTTTGAATGAGCTGTTTTCCAAGAATGAGACTATTTTCCATTTAGTCTAGTCTGCCAGAGGTGGTTTATATTGAGGCCTTTAATTCATTTATTGTCTCTTTCGTTTCACTCAATGCTTCTTTTTGGTTCTAACTTAGGGCCTCAATTTCTCTATACATATGTTCTTTCATTTCCTGTACATTTTCTCTGATTTCATTTCTGAAGCCTTTGAGCATATTGAAAATAAAAATTCTAAGTTCTCCTGGCATTTCCTGCAGCTCATTATTGGTGATTTCCCTTGTTGAATTGTGGGACTTTGTTGTTTTCTCATTGGTCTTCATTCACATGTTCAGAATTCTCAGGTTTGTATTTCTGTTTTCTTGGCATCCTCTTCCTCTTTGTTGTGAGTCCTATGTCTATTTGTTCTCCCTTTATATGCTGGGGTATATATTTGCCTCAATGAAACCGTCTCATATAATTGGACTTTTGAGTTTGTCCCCCAAAAACCTCTTAACAAGATATAGTTCTTGTCAGTGCAGGCAAACAGGAGTCTCTGATTGGCTGCAGGCCGCCATGCTTCCTAGGCCCAAACTCAGCATGGCCAGAGATTATGATGTTCTGTTCACAGCCTGTGACCCACTGGTTGGGATTTAATGCCCCACAGACCCCCCACTGCTCAGCTGGTTGCGAACCCATGAAACTCTGCAGAGTGTCCTCTGATCTCTGTGGACACTGGGCCTAAGTTCAACAGGGCCACAAATTACTATGTTCTGAGCTTGTGGCCCAGCTGGCTGAGCTTTGATGGCCCAGAGACTGATATGCTGTTTGTGATCACGTGGAGCTCTGTCAGTCATTGGCATGCACACCAGGCACGAACTCTGCAGGCAATGTGAGAACTGTGTTCCCAGTTTGTAGCTGTGATCATGTAAACCCCTGCTGGCCTCTGGCTTCCCTGCTTTCAGGACCCAAGCTCTGGCACGTGTAGATTTTACCATTCTGAGCCTGGGGCTTGGGTGGCTCAGTTATTTAGCCCTAGTGAAACTGCTGCTGCTCTGGGCAACTGAGTTGGCCTCTGGCCTTGGTGGTTGTGGTACCACCAGGCACAATTTTATAGCCTTCTGAGCCTGAAGCATGATTGCCTGAGTTATTTCACCCCACAGACACCACTGTTGGCAGTCCTGTGGTGATTTCTGGAGAACCTGCAGGGGCTCAGCAAACTGATGGCCCTAGGTCCCAACCACCCAAATGTTTCTAGGGACTGTCTATTAATTCACATTTCTGCCATGTCTGACTGTAGCCCCTGCCCCCACCTCTGCAGGGATGATTTGCCAACTCACAGACCCCACAGGTCTGTTCATTGCCATGCAAGTCCCCGTATCCATGCAGCTCCTGGTGGGATGGTTTGTAAACTCACAGTCTCGATGAGTGCTGCTTGGGTCCCTGCAGGAAGAAATGAGTTTAGCTGCAGCCATAGGAGTTCCCTGGGCAGTTAAGCTGGTTGGTCTGTAGCTTCACAGTGGTCTTCATGAGGCAGGTTGTAGCCACTGAGTTGCCTGCAGGAAGGTCTTGTCATCTCTCCATCTGAGTTCAGCTTTATCCACAGGAGTTCACTGGGAAATTTGGCTGGGTGGTCTGGGGAGTCACAGTCTTGAGGTATTCGAGTGTGGAGAGAAGAATATGATTGCTTTTGATGATAGTTTTCTGCAATCTCTGGCTTGATTCTGTTTCTTCTTTGCTGGAGTTGGTCTCTGAGAGTCATAGGGTCCCAGCAGCCACCCCCCCCCGGCACAGGAACACCAAGATGGTGCCACCTCCACTCCCTGCTCACGAAATGAGACATGTGGTGCTCGTTTTAGGTCATCTGAAATCTGTGCTGTGTCCAATTCCACCACATTTTGACTGTCTTTCTTCTGTTGAGTTCTAACTGCTTTTCTTCTCTTGCCAAGAAACAGTCTTCCCACTGGTTTAGTTGTGAGTCTTGTAGAAACTCAAATGTGCTGTTTTCCTCTATTCTGCCATCTTTAATCCCAGAAGGTATTTTTAAAAAGCATATCCTGAACACTATTTTTTATTTTTTTTCAGGTTTATTGAGATTCTTATCATTAAAATCAAGCATGTCAGATTTAGTTTAAGCCATTTCAAACTAACATGGCCCTTGTTTTTCTCTGCTTTAGGTTCTGATGTGTATTTGTTTTTGTCTTAAGAGATAAGCCTAAGTGTTTTCATGGCCCTCAATAACCCACAGTATTTATTCCACTCAATTTACCTGTGCTGAGCGATTGTCTTCTTGTGCCAAGCATTGCACAGCATGACAAGATATGCATTTTACTGGAGAACAGGGATATATCCATGAAAAATTAAAATATAATAAACCAAGTACTCTAAAAGAGGTGTGAATAAAGTATTTAAGAATAACAAAGGACAGCGCCGGGCGTGGTGGCGCACGCTTGTAATCCCAGTACTTGGGAGGCGGAGACCGGAGGATCCAGGTTCGCGGCCAGCCTCAGCTACTTAGTGAGGCCCTCCGCAACTTCATGAGAGCCGGTTTCAAAATAAAGTATAAAAAATAGGGCCAGGGGTGTAGCTCGGAGGTAAAATGCCCCTGGGTTCAATCCCTGGTACTGCAAACAAACAAAAAAAAAAGAATAACAAAGGACAATGAGCCCAATTGTGCCTGAGGAACAGTGTAAGAACTTCACAAATGCATAGCTATTGAGGGAGGACCACATCTTAAGTCAAACTAAATAAAAATTATGGATGAATTTTCTTAAATCTGACTTCTCCGGGAGCACTCAAGGTGTTCTTACAAACCTCTGCACCAGGCTGCATCTTAGGATGTGTTCTTGCTTTTACCCCAGTGGTATGGGTGACTGCTCCAATGCATCTCTCTTTTCCTTCCTTCCCCCCTTCCTTCCTTCTTTCCTTCCTTCCTTCCTTCCTTCCTTCCTTCCTTCCTCCCTCTTTCTCTTTCTCTCTCTCTCTCTCTCCCCTGCCTTTTTTTTTTCTAGGAGGGGTACTGGGGACTGAACCCAGGGGCATTCTACCTCTGAGCTATACCCCAAGCCTTATTTTAATTTTTATTTGGAAATAGGGTCTCACTAAGTTGCTGAGGGCCTCGCTATGTTGCTAAGGGTGGCTTTCAGCCTGTGATCCTCCTTTCTCAGCCTCCCAAGTACTGGGACTACAACAATGCATTTCTTAGAAGATACCTTTTACTTAGGTCACAACTAACTTACATACTAGCGAGTTAGCAGGTTTAACCATAATGTTCAAAATTCAGCTTAAAAGAAATATGACATTCCCCCAGGCCCCTCTTTCTTATATTTATGTTCTTCTTGGCCAGAACAGTTCCTGGTTTACACCTAATTTCCCAATATATTTATGAATAGTGCTGCCTTTGCTCTGGGTTTTTGGGTTTTAACAATTAATTATACGTTCACCCTACCTATATTATCTTTTGCTACTATTACAATGAAAGCTGGACTGGGAACCAGAAAGTGTTTCAGTTTGTTCTGAGCAAACATAGATCGTGAAAACAACCAAAACAAGGTTTTAGTCATTTTATGAACATGTATTACAATTGTGACTAAGGCAGGTTCTTTATTTGTTAACACTCCACACAAATGTAAGACATTACACAACTATGATATCTTAGAGAGAGAGAAAGAAAGAGAGGGAGAGAGAGAAAAAGAAGAAGAAGAAAAAGAAGAAGAAGAAGAAGAAAAAGAAGAAGAAGAAGAAGAAGAAGAAGAAGAAGAAGAAGAAGAAAAGGGAGGAGAGACAGGAGTTTGTTGAGGAATTCCCTGACAGCTACCAACCACACCTACTGGCCAAGTCAGTGTTCAGCCTTCATATTGGTGGTTGGAATGGCAAGTCTCCTCCATGGACAAGGTTGGTCACTCTTCGGATACTGAGAGTTGTAGTCCTCAGGTTGTTAGGTCATAATGTTGGTTACCAAGCTGTACCCCAGTTATACCTGGGTGCTTCACATCATGCCGTGCATTTACCTTAATTCCTGATTTAGGAGCCAATTCCTTCTTTTGCATTAGTGGAACTATTTTATATGTGTTCCATACTAATTCCAGTTCTGTCATTTACTATGGGCAAATGATTTTATCTGAAGTTGTTGTAATGATAACAGTGATGATAGAAATGAAAATGTAATGTGCTTAAAGATGATCTACAGATGTTTGGTTACTCTGAATAGTGTCATATACTGTTAGCATCATTCAGGTTATGAGTAGGAAATATTTTAAGACAAATGAAAATATACTTTTATAAATGTTGTCTTACTAATAGAAGTAATTATGTTTGATGGAGCTACTGGTGGTATTTTTCAGTCTGAGGTCCAGCTGTCCTCCTAACCAATGGGAAGTAGAGAGTATCATGGACAAAAATTAACTCACAATGTTTCTGTGGATAAACATTTAAAGGTTAGAGTTTCTATTTCCTCATCTCCAAAATAATACAATTGAGCTAAGTATTCTGTTTTGTTTTGTCGTGTGTGTGTGTGTGTGTGTGTGTGTGTGTGTGTGTCTGTGTGTGTGTCTGTGTGTGTGTGTTACTAGGGATTGAACCCAAGGGCATTCTATCTCCAAACTACATACACCCCTTAGCACTCTGGGATTGAGAAACCCCAAGAGTTGTTAACATTGGGTTAGCTGGACTCTTAGCCCTTAATGCCTAAAACATCACAGATGGAGAAATTGTATAAATGAGAATTGATGATTTTCCAATACTGGGGATTGAACCAGGGGCATTCTGCCTCTGAGCTACACCCCAAGCCTTTTAATTTAATTTATTTTTTTGAAACAGGGTCTTGCTGAGTTGATAAGCATCTTGATAAATTGCTAAAGCTGGCCTAAAACCTGAGATCCTTCTGTCTCAGCCTCCTAAGTACTGGGACTACAAGTTTGCTCCACCATGCCTGGTTTGATGACATTTTTTAAGTAATAATTCAAGGAGTCATAAAAGTCTATACTAGTTTCCTAAGACTTAAAAAACTGAAACTTTGTTTCACAGATCAGGAGGTCAGAGCTCAAAACCAAAGCGTTGACATGACATCAGGGTTAAGCAATCTCTGAAGTCTCTAGGAGAGAATCTTTGCTTGCCTTTTCCAGTTTCTGGTGGCTCCAGCTTTTTTGTGTGTGTGTGCTATCATTTGATTACAATTTGTCTCTTCCAAAAATTATGTTGAAATTTAATTCCCATTATGAGATAATAAGAGGTAGGAGGAGGCAGGGCGTGTAAGAAGTAATTGGGGATTTTCCCTCATGAATGGATCAATCTATTCCTGTGATTAATGGATTGATGGATAAATGGGTTAATCAGTTGTCTTGAGAATGGGTTTGCTATAAAAGCCAGTTTGGCTAGGTCTCAGGCCTGTTCCTTGTCTCTCACTGCCTGATACCCTGCACCATCTCAGAACTCAGCTAGCAAGAAGGCCACCACCAAATGCAACCTCTTATACCTAGTCTGGGACTGTGAGCCAAAATAAACCCCTGTTCTTTATAACTTACCTAGTCTGTGTTATCTGTTATTGTGTTGTTAGAAAGAGAAAATGAATTAAGGTACTTGGCTTGTGAGATTATTTCTGAGCCTTAGGCTATGAATACTTTTGTAACTTGTAGTTACAATATCATTTACCTAAAACTAAAAAAATAAATAAATAAATCACAGTGTCTCATACCTGCAAAACTTCAATGTGCCTTTCACAATAAGCAAGGAAAAAGTTTCTTTTCCCCCATTATATTCTTGCATTTGAAAGAATAAGACAAGCAATAATTAGGAATAAAACATATAAAATTTGACTTTCAAGTTGCATATTAAACAAAGAGAATGCAGGCAATGTTCAAGATGAAATTTTAATGTTAGATCAATTAACTCATGATGAATCGTATGAACAGTAAAAGAATAATTGCATGGTATGCTACATATATTGTTATGAAAACTCCCTCTATTAGTTTCCTGAATAGTTGCATTCATAATGATGAAATAGTTGTATTTTATCATCTAATGAACTAAATGAGCTACACTCAAAGGTCACAGCTTTTTTGTTTCAATATACATCTCTGATATTGTAATAGTGGTTTTCTTGTACAAGTAAAATTGAATCTAAGATGCTGCCAGGCACTACGCTATTGGTATTATCAAGAAACTAATTCCTTTATTAATGATGAACATAAATATTGTCTATTGAAAGCTTTGTGAAATTTTAATCACATTCTTTTAATTAAGAAACAAGCCAATCTCATTTAAAATTAAGAATCGAATATGTAGACCAATGCTAGCCATTGATTATATAAATGAACATTCTCACATCAAATGAAGGAAGAACTAGTAGAGTCCACTTTTAGTACTTTTAACACATTTGTTATGGTTAGATATACAATGTCCCTTGGAGAGCTCATGTATTAATGTTCAGAGTTGATGTAATTAAGTCTTGAGGGTTGCAATCTCATCAGTAAATAAATCCATTGTAATTGGATTTACAGGGTGGTAACCTAGGCAGGTGGGGTGTGGCTGGAAAAGGTGTGTCCCTGGGGGTGTGGCCTTTGGGACTGTGCTTTTGTCTTTAAATCCCCTTGCTTGCTTGCTCTCCTGCTTCCGGCCTCCATGATGTAAGGAGCAATGTCCTTGCTCTCTCTCTCTGTCTCTGTCTCTCTCTCTCTCTCTGCTTCCAGCCACCATGCCCTGCCATCGACAGACCCCAGGCTTACATGGGCTGAACCCCCAAATCTCAAAAACTGTCAGCAAATAAATCTTCCCTCCTCTAAGTCGTGTGGGTCATAGTTTTGGATTACAGCAGTGAGAATGTTGATTCAGACAACATTGGGGCACACATCCTACCTTTCCCTAATCCATGAGCCCAACTTCCAGACACATGCCTTTAGGAACATTATCCCAGTTTAGTGATGAGAAGATGGAAAGAAGTCACCACTGTGCAAGGTTTATAATAAATGTTTGAGCAGAAAGCATAAACACCTCTGGTGTTGAGGACACCACTGGTTCTGCATCTAGATCCTTCCAGCCCTGGCTTTACAAAATCAAAATCCTGTTCCCTCAGCCAATGAAGTATACATTATTGATGGCTCTCTCAGAGTAAGTACCTCTCTACAACTTGCCTCATGCCACACCTCTTCCTGGAACAGCCATATGCAGTGACTTGCCAATATTAAGAACTAGCACCAGCCCCTGAGCCTAGCTTCAGGAGGTCTCTGAAGGGCCATGCCAGCTCCAGAGCCCTCTGCAGGTCTGGTGGAGACCATTGCCATGGCTACATCACAGCTAGACTTCTGTCTGGACAAGCCTGCTTCCCTTCTGCCCTCCCACCCACGCAGGTATTGATTTTAAGAACGTGTCCCATGGGAGGCTGAGATAGGAGAATCTCAGGTTCAAGGAGAGCCTCAGCAACATAGGGAGACTCTCAGCAATCTAGTGAGACCTTGTTTCAAATAAAAAATAATAAAAGGGTTGGGGGTATAGCTCAGAGGTAGAATACCCCTGAGTTCATCCCCAGTACCACAAAAACAAAAAAAATAGAACATGTCCCAGTAAACTGACTGTATGGAAATAATCTGTCTTATGCTTTGCTTCTTTGGGAAATTGACATGTTATGTATCTGGCCCAGAAAGGCCATGGAAGACTTTTTAGATGTTTTGTAGCAAGACTTATCTCTCAGTATTAATAAGAAATTCTTTAATGGAGAAAGAGTGAAAAGGTGAACACTCCCTGCAAAAGAACAATGCAAGAAAAATTAAAGATAGGAAAGAATGTGCCTTTAGGATAGTTGTACAATTTTGTTAGAATACTAAAGAAACAATTTCTGATGTGACAGGGGTGCAGATTATGAAGAATCCTAATTGTCAAACAGAAATTTGGATTTTTCTTTTTCGGTAATAGTGAGTCATTTAAGGATTGTATGTATGGGATGACATAATGAATTTCTTTTTTCCCCCAAAGAAAACAAGATGTAGTTTGAAATGTAGAGTAGAAGGTGGTTAGAAAACAGAAGTGGGGAGGAGACTAAACAGAAGGCCGCTGCAATTCAGGAAACAAATGTTTTCAAGGGTTAAACTGAAGCAGAGAAGGTGAATAGGGAAGGGAGCTGGGCAATGCAGTGGATGCAGAAACCACTTTATCAGGTCATCGAAGGCCACAAATAAAGACAAGGGAGAAGGAGGAGTTTCTAGCCTGAGCCAATTAAGAGGCTGTGGCTGTGAGTGGAGTAATCAAGCAACAGGTGAAGCAGATAGAGTTGAGACTGTGGCATTGCAGGAGCAAAGACACTAAGAAGAGGCTACTGGGTGCCTTGCATTGATGTTTCCATCAGTGGCTTAAGTTATATCGCACACACATACAAAAGACACTGTCCCCTGCCAAAAAAAGATTTCGAGGCTGTTAGCATATAGAGAATTGTGGTACATTTTGTAGTGGGGGAGGAGAAAGGCTTATCTTCCAACAGTAACATGCAGGAATCCATTCAATGCGACCTCAGATAAAGTCAGAGGTCAGCTGGACCATTCGCCAGAGAGAAACAACGCACCTCACCGGGGCGAGGCTGCAACAGGCACCACTGAAAATGCTCTGCAGCAGGACCGTGGAGAAAGTTGTATGTTGCTTATTTTCTCTGACAGCGGGGATCCTGGAAGCAGTTATCTGCTACAATATTTTTCTTTTGTGGGACAGTAAAGCCAACTGCATGCTGTAATTGTGTAGGCATCCACCTTGACAATGGCGCTGACAAGCCTGTCAGACTCGACTAGACGGCGAGGGTGTTAACCCTGGCTTGCTTCTCAGCAGTAATCGGAAGTCATGCTGGTGCTCCGTGAGGCTCATTTTAAGTATTTCATGTCCCAAGACTCATACCTGTTGGTGCACAACACTGAACACTTTAATTGAATGTTCTGTACACCTAATGACTTCCTCATGTGATTGAATCATTGAGAAATTAAAGAATTGTTCAAAGGACAAGTTGATATTTTGAGAGTCCATGAATCATCTGTATCAGATCATCCAGAGCACATGTTAATAATACAAAATCTAATTTCCCAGTTTACCTACTGAATTAAAAATCTAGAGCAGAGTTTTCAAACCTTAACCCTATTTGCCTTTGAGACTGAATAACTCCTTTTGGGCTATTTTATGCTTTGGAAGCTCTCTACCCAATAAATCCCAAGAGAGACACACACCTGTCATGACAATTGAAAATATCCTCAGAGTCGGGTGTGGTGGTACACACCTGTGATCCCAGTACTTGGGAGGCTGAGCTGGGAGTATAGCTCAGAGGTGGAATGCCCCTGGGTTCAGTCCCCAGTAAAACACACACACACACACACACCACACACACACACACACACACACACACACACACAGATATCTTCAGACATTCCCAATTGTTCCCTGTGCAGCAAAATCACCCCTGGTTGAGAAGCACCAATTACCAATTTGGAGGAATGGAGCTGGAAATCTATCTGCATTCTAAGAAGTATTGTCTTCTTCACAACTGATAAAGTCTAAGTGATTCTTCTTACCATCAACTCTGAGAACCAGTGATCTGAGAAAATTTGTTGTTCATGTGCTTGTTCCTCTTTTAATATTTGCTGAGTGCCTACTCGGTGCCAGCAAATTTGCACATGAGCAGAGACATGGAGGAATTTGAGTCAGGATGTCTGCGAATGATGTTCCGTCACTCTGCAGGGCAGTGTGCCCTTATGGCATCTAGCAAATACCGCAGGGAGCAGCTGAGGGTGCTGCAGTCAGAATGGTCACTCTCAGTTCGTCTCCAGTCCCCAAAGTCATGCACGGATCAATTCCCTGGAGCAAAACGACTCCAAAGATTTCTTCACCTGAAGTCTCATGTAAACTAATCAGAGTCCTTTAGTTGATCAACAGGAGCCCAAATGTCCCAGCCAAACACATCATATCTGTCATCTTTGGAGTCATCTTAATGTCCCCATCACAAAAGCTTGTGGATAACAGCCACACAACTGGAGAAGTGGTTTCACTATTTAAGCCAGGTCTGGATAGATGTGGTTGGGGTACAGAACCCAAGGAGGCATGCACTCTCAGAGCCGTGCAGTCAGCTCCCTGCAGTGCCTACGCTGGGCACTTCACTTGACCTACCCTTGTCTCAGCCCAATAGTATTTGCAACAGCAACCCTAAAAGAAAATATTGTCATGTGACATACTCAGTTTGCTTCAACCACAAGGCATCTCACAAATCGTGTTCCCAACAGAAACCTGATCTTTCAAAATAAACCATTGGTGTGAAGGAATGCTGGGACTAGAAGGGCCTCTATGGAGTCTGTCAATCAGCTTGTGTCCTCCAGGCTATATGGGCCTCTAATTTGGAAGAGAAAATGGTCAGTCTTTCTCATTCTAAATAATTTTCCAGAAATAAAGTGTCTAGCCCCTACTAATTATTAGTCTCTAATCTAGCAAGCAGTACAGTGAGGGTTCCTTTCTAAAACCTAAATCTAACTCCTTTCTAGTTTTAATTGGACCACTAGCCACAAGGCTAGCTCATTCCACAGACAGTCCAAGATGGCCACTGTTCTCGACTCCGATCTTTTCTAAATTTGAAGACAGCTGATAATTTACTTCCTGATCTCTTTTTCACGTCAGATTATTTGGTCATTCTTAGCTTTCATTTCCATGGTATTTTAAATCCCTGTTTTTGCCCTTTGAATGTTTCTTTATCTAAATCTTCCTCTTCCCTAAAATATTGAAATGTTCTTCCCCTCGAAGCGATCTCTTTTAGGGAGCACATCACCATAACTGGACCAACATAAATCACTGCTTAAGTTAGTAGACCCTACAAAGAATTTTAGTTGTGTACTCACCTCAAATTATTATGCACTGGATCAGAATATCCTGTAATATTATAGTAGTTGAGAAGGTACAATCTTTTAAGGGGCTAGTGTTTTGATTTTTACCTGCAAAAGTTCTGAGGTATGAAACCAGCAGTTTATTTTGTTTTGGCCTTTTGTGGGATATTTTTTTCTATTCTTTTCTTTTTTGTTTTAGAATTTTATTGGTGCAATGTAATTATATATCATGTGGGGAAAGGAAGGCTTATACGCTGCTAGTGGGATTGTAAATTAGTGAAACCAGCAATTTAAACTGTTAATATCTCAGTTTCCTCATTGGTAAAATGAGGATAATAGTAGTATCTGTCACATGTTATTATGAGAATTAAGTGAGATGATCCATGAAAAGCACTTAGCATAAAGCCTGGTACATACTAAGTTCTGAATACATTTTTATTCAGATACCTAAGAAAATAATAACGTTTTAGGCAAGAAAGAGGATGTATGGAGTACATTTTTTAAAAAGGGGGGAGTCATTAAAGCCAAAGAGGGACTTAACTCCCAAAGCACACCTGGGTGTGACTCGCCACACTCCAGCATGATCATGATGTGCAGCATGCAAGCCTAACTCGCAGCAGACACAGGCATGGCACCGCACACCCAAGGTATCGTGCACCAGACACAAGGTGCAACGCCCAGGCATGATAGACGATGCACAGGTACAATGGCTGCTGACCAGAAGCACCTTGACAACCATACGGAGTCCCTAGCAACCTGAGGACTGTAGCTGTCGGCACCTGAGACTGAAAAATCACAGCTTCTTCTCCCAAGAAGCCTCGCCACCTTGCCATTCCCACCACCAATAATACGGCTGAACGCTCTGCTGGTAGCCATTGGGCAATTCCTCACCTTCGGTTCTGGTTGAGCACTGGTTACGGCCAGGCCTGAAGACCTGGATCAGACTTACAACTGACCCAGATGGACCTGAGACCACGACACGGCCAACTGAGCTCCAGGGTAAATGGACTGCCCAACCGGCCTTTCAGCTTGTACTAATCTCCCTCTTTCTCTTTCTCTACCCCAAAATATCATAAGTTGGTGTAAGATACTATAATTGTGTGGAGTGTTAATGATTAAAGAATCTGCCTTAGTCACGATTACAATAAAGGTTCTTGAAAGGACTGAGACGGTGTTTCGGTTGCTTTCTATGACCTAAGTCGGCTCAGAACAGAGGAAGAGACCAGAGCTGATATTCTCTAGTGGAGGCATAAGAAGTTTCCATCGCTTCACTCTTCCCACATGACTTTGGTAGCTCCTGTTTGCAGGAAGAATGGCAGCTCTTCTCAGAAAGAGGAAGATTGTTGACAGCCATGCATAGATCACAGTTTTTCTCCATCTGTGAAAAGGTATGGAAAAGGATGGCCCAGGTCCTTAACAGTCACAATCGCAGCACTCTGGCAGATCACTTCATCTAGTATTTTGCTTCTTTCCATCTAATAAGAAATGATATGGGAGGATTGGAAAGTTTATGTGGAGGGAGGGTTCTTTTCCCCCTTCCGTGTATTTAGCTGCCAGTACAAGAACTAAACGCTACCCAGTGGCAGCTGCATCAGTGGGAACAGTAAGCCATCCCCTGCCCTAGGACCAGACCCCCCCTCCTGCACACTGAGAACAATTTGTGATGAATGAATGAATGAATTTTGTTCCCAAATTATAAACACAAAACTACTAGGCACTGAGGATTTGTAAATGAAAAAACAGGAAACTAAAATAAAAAAAACAAAAAACCACACATCTCTGGCTCTCCAGAGTTTACAGACCAATGGGAGAAAAAGAAAATAATTAACATATAGTGTGGAACCTTGCTTTTGGCCATTAAAATAATATAATTAAAAGATATTGGAGCCAGGAGTGGTGGTGCAAGCCTGTATTCCCAGCTACTTGGGAGACTGAGGGAGGAGGATTGCAAATTTGAGGCCAGCCTGAGTGACTTAGGAAGACGTTCTCTCAAAATGAATTGAAAAGGGCTGGGGTGTAGCTCAGTGATAGAGTACACCTGAGTTCAATCCTCAGTAACACCTGTGCGCGCACACGCGTGCGCGCGCACACACACACACACACACAAACACACACACAGTACTAGGCACAATTTAAATATTATAATGTTGCTGCCCCACCAGGCCATTGCTGCTCAGGTGGGCTTTTTACTTTTGTTATTTTTATCTCTTGTTTACCTTCCTAAACATAATCCAGTATGAAAACGCTGATAATTATCTCATTTAGAATAAAGAGAATGAATGGATGTGGCCTAGAGGAGGCTGTGCCTGGGATCAGAGAACTAGACACTGGATTAGTGGTTGTATTTGTTTATCCTCTGTTTTGGGCTTTGATCAACTGCCAAATTAATTGAAGGTGATTAATGGATTTTTATTTTTTTATTGAGTTCCAGAAACAGTTGTAAGCCTTTCATGAGAAATTTTTACAATGCATACTCTTCATTAATAATCTTTAACAGGATGCATATATGCCTTATTAACATAAAATAATTTTTGTTAAGCATGTATTTGGTTTATATGCAACCAATCAATTGTTTATTGAGTGCCTCAAGTGGCTTGGAGTAGTTATCATGGCATCTGCAAGAAGAGATAACTCATAATCCCTGACAATAGGCAGTTTGTAAATCAGTTGGAAGATGCAAAACACAAACATATAAAGGAACTTAGTGAGGCCCTCGGCAACTTAGTGAGACCCTGTTTCAAAATAAAAAAAAAATAAAATAGGGATGGGGTGTATCTCAGAGGTAGAATGTCCCTGAGTTCAATCTCCAGTACCAATAAATAAATAAATAAATAAATAAATAAATAAAATTGCAGATGGCCAAATAAGTGATTTTACTACCATGGCGAGGGAGGCAAAAGTGATTTGGAATGGTCAGTAATAACTTATACTGAAAATGGAAAATAAAACTAGCTGGAAAGGATTCATGGAGTTCCTATTGTGTAGTTGGAAGGAGGAAGCATCCACTGGGGAAACAACATGGATATCGGAGGCATGGACGGAGCCATGGAGCAGAAACTGGGTAAAATGTCCATGTAGGTCTGGACACAGCACTTGTGCTGGAACATAAGTTGAAGAAATGGTAAGTGTTGCGTAGAGATATTGCAGTCAAACTCTCCTGTCAGCTTTTTGATCTATGGGAAGACAGTGACAGGTTTTGCTCAGGGTCACAGTCTGATGATAAACACATTTTAGAAAATAAACCCAATGGCGATGTAAACAGAGCCACATGATAGTGCCAATGTAAGAACAAAGAAGTCGCTGCACATTTACAACTGAAGCTGGCAGAGTTAGACACTGATGAGATAGATAGGTTTATTTTTATTAAACTAATTAGCATATTTATTTTGCCATTCTGGGCCTCAAACCCACAGCCTCATGCATGCTAGGCAAGCGCTTTACCACCGAGCTACATCCCAGCCCAAAAGAGCTTTGAGAATAAGGAGACCCAAGGTGGAGGAGAAACGTAGATTGAAACCTGAGTTTCAAGTCTAGGGGATTAGAAGTATTGCCAAGAGAAATACAAGTAGACCATCACACCGAGTGAAATAAATTTGAAGGTGAAATGAGATACTTATTTCTTAAAATACCGAATTATCAATAATAGGATAAGATGACACTATCAAGCAGATATGTTGATGAATTGAATAAAGGGAGAATTTAAAACTAAATATGTAATCTAAGAAGTCATTCATAATAAGTGACTGATAAAATCATGAAAATAGATATAATATTGGAAGATGAAATCCATCAGAAAAGGGCTAAAGATAAAACTTCAGGGCATTGCTACATTTGTAATCAAAAGAAAAGTATGGGGTGGGGAGCCAGAGAATTGGAGATAGGAAGAGAATTAGACAATGCAGAGTTATGGCATTTGAGCAAAGAGAACTTCAAGAGGCAGGAAGTTAAGAATGTCAAATGTGTGGCAAAGGTAAAAAAAATACTTTTTTATTCTCTGCTTTTACAATATTTGCTGATCAACTGCAGTGAGAAGAGGAGAGATAAGGCCTATGAATTGCATGTGAATAAATTAATCAATTAAAGTAACCACATCCAATTTTTAAAAGGAAGAAGAAAGGTAATCCTTGCAGCTAATGATAGAGAAGTATTCTAACTTTTCTCTGCCTTTGTGTTAAGCATGAGAAAACCAGACAGAATTGCAGCAGGAACCAGAAGGAGCAGAGGGAAAGATTACTGTCTCTTTTATAAAATGTTTTTTATTCTACTGGTGTCTCTTTAAAAATAAAAATCAACGAATAAATGTCCATTTAAATTGATCTTCTGTTGGACTGTGCTATTGGTCTGACATATAAATTAGTGCTTCTTAGATTTAACTATCCCCCTGGGATAAGACTGAGAAACAACAATAATATTTTACGGAGAGTGTCAAATGGCTCGCCTTTACAGCAATTCTCTCACTATATATATTTTTTAAGATGGACAGTGGAGATCACTTTCATGAAAAAATACTAATATATATTTTGGGGTATAATAAAGCAAATGTCTTTAGCCACATGCTGTTATAGAAATTTCAGAACTATTATCTTTTGTACAACAATTTTAAATTAGAGTTCCTTCTACTCACTGTCTTATCTGTCCCTTGCTAACCATGACCTTGAGAACCTCATGTCACTACTGTAAGCCATCTTCCTCCTCTATGAAATGGTAATATTAATACTCAGCCATGTTACCCACTGGGTACAGCCAAGATCAGATGTGATGATATGGAAGTGTTTGGTTAATTATGAAATGCCGTGTGAATGTTGCCATTATTATGAATTATTCCTAAGGCTCTACTCTTCATGAAGACAAAAAAGTAGATCTATGCTGTTCCCATAGAACTAAAGTACCTATCACAGTGCCTGATGTGAGTTAGAAAGCAATAAATACTTACTGAACTTAATTACTTCCTCAGAAGTATAATCATGCAGATGATTGCGAGTGAAAGTATAGAAATATATACTGAACCACCCAGTAGAAAATCATTATGGAAACAAAGACGGGCTCAGCTCTCACATGAACACTAATCCCTTCTTAACTATGACACCCTGTAAACCAGCCTACGCCTGTCCCATATGCTGAGAGCTTTCCAAGAAAAGAGGTGGCACAATTTCCACTGTGCCTTTTATTTCATGTCTAACAGCCTTTCTAGCCATCTCCCAAACTAGAAATTGTTTATTAGCAAATGTGGAAAATATAGCCAGAGGAACTGATAACACTCACAGAATAAGGTTCATAAAAATTCAACAAAAGGCAGGGAATAAGGGAAAGAAAATAGACTAAATGTGAACGAGAAGGCTATACCAAACAATGTGGAAGCAGAGAATTGTAAATTAAAATGTTTCATGGAAACATTTTTCAGTGGAGTTCATGGATATTATTAAGATACCAGAGCATATTCAAATTAATTTGAGTTCAGAATAAAATCAATATTCCTTAGTCTTAATTATTTCACTGGACTCTTAACAAGGAAATGTTTACAAAACGGGGTAGTCGGCAATGGAAAGGGAGAAGGGATAGCCTGTCCCGTAAAGGGAAAATGCAAAACAGAGCAACATAGTGGGAAGTCGGCTTCCTCCCCTCATTCCCAAACTTCATCAAGCAAATCTCTTATTTATGCCATTTTCAGTGGTTTATAATATCAATATTGCTCTCAGCTGGCTATCAACCAATACCTCTTAACATTAATAATTGATTACTTGATGCTATGGTCTGTACGTTTGTGTCCCTGTAAAATTCATATGTTGAAATCTAATCACCAATATGATGATGTTAGGGGGTGAGCCTTTGGGAGTGATTAGATCATGAGTGATCTGCCCTCTTGGGATTAGTGCCCTTATAAATGATGTTTTAGAGAGCCACCTTGCCCTTCCACCGTGTGAGGACACAATGAGAAGGCGCCATCTGCACACCAGACAGTAACCTCTCACCCGACCCTGGGTCTTCCATCGTGTTGATCTTCGACTTCTCAGTCCCTAGAGCTGTGAGCAATAAGTGTTTGTTGTTTATAGGCCACCTGGTTCATGGTATTTTGTATAGCAGCCCAAACAGTTAAAGACACCTGAGAATAGATTTTTATTTTTCCCCTTTACTCCAAGATACCGGCATTTGAAATGAACATGTAACTTGAAAACAGAAATGATGGCAAGATGGGCAGTTGAACTAACTGGAAAGTGGGCAGAGCCAAAGAACTGGTAGGTGGGATGCTTCTTACCTGGTGAAAATCTTAAATGATAACAAGGGATGCCCTACAGTATCATTCACATTCTTCTGGTACAAGAGCAGTGGCAGAACAAGGCTGCGAACTGGATGTGAACCAAGTCGCTAAAGTCAAGTCAAAAATATGCTGAGACAGCAACAGGTCAACAGGGGAGTTTTAATAATAACCATTACTACTAATGATGATGATAAAAATCAGTGCATATATGTGAGTTGATCGGATGTATTCATTTCGGGGACCCTCCTGAAGACCAGGAGACCTTCTGGCAGGGCAATCATTCCCAGGCCATAATGACAGCCAGTTGTACTTACAGCCCAGCCTTTTGTCTAAAACATCTTCAGGTGGAGGTGACACAGAACACAAGAGACTTGAAGAGAGATCCTAATTGCTGCTGGAATTCTGCCACCTCCCTGGGCCAATGGTACTCAGACATCCTCATTCTCCCACTGACAAGGAGTGAGCTGTGACATCTCTGTCTGCAGCAACTGTCCTCTGAGATGAGTGTGACAGGGGGCCTGCAGAAGGACTGCTTCCATTTGAAGTCCTGAAGATTGCTGGTTATTTGACTTTGCATAAGGCTGGGGGGTAGAACTGAGAAGTCTCTGAACAGCTTCTGTGCTGCTCGCCTCTGGCCAAGCAACCGACTGCTCTCTGGGAACTAGTGGACAAAACCAGAGGTAAATCACCATCCATACCTGGTGCATGAATCATTAGCCACTGTCTTCTCAGCACAAAAACCACAGAGAGGCAATAGAGAGGCCTATTTTGTTCCTCTGAGAGCATACTGGATTAGTATAGTATTATAGTATTAGATAATATAATAAGTGGTCATATTTTATAACTCTACCAACTTCACATGGGTTTGGAGCATATGGCCTTTATGGTGGGGGGTGGCGAGAGAGCATGAGAAGAGTGAGTTGAAGTGATGGTTCCTGGAAGCTTTTTAAAGTTATTCTATTAAGTAATATATTATCACATGCACCAGAGTTCATTTCAGCATTAAACACACATCTTGAATCAGGTTTGGTGGTGAGGTAGAGGAGGAAGTAGTCCCTCTAGATAAGCTCACAGGCCAGCGATCAGAAAGCCTGATATAAAATCGGGGCCGCATCCTTTCAGCATTAACATTCAGTCTTGCAGTGCATGGAACAGATGCTTGTTCTAGCTCATGGGGGATTCAAAAACCTCTAGTTTCCACTCTTGGTTTCACTGTGAGCATTTCCACTAACAGAACGACAACATATATAATATATATTCTCTCCAGCAATTCTTTTTCTCACAGATTTATCTGTTTTATTGATTTGTTGCATTTTGAATTATCTTGCTATCCCAGGAAAATTACTCTTTTTTTTTTCCCTCACAAATTTCCCTTTTCCTGTCTCCTTGTTATTCATAAGCCTCTCCCTGCAGCCTGCTTCCAGAAATTGAATTTTATAATGAGAAGTGTTGCAAGACTGCCTTTCTTCTCATAATATGAGAGCACTAAGAAAATACAATATTTTTGCCCACTTCTGAGATGTGCACACAGAAGTGGGGGAAGGGAAAGAGACAAAGGAGAACATTTTTGAGCAAATATTCTTACCCATTTATTCTGTCAACCTGTCAAGAGAGGCACATCAAATACAGTTAGGCCAAGTTAGACAAGCAGCCTCTAAGGAAGATATGGATTCTTCTGGAAATGTGTACTAATGATTCATTGTCTGACATTTTTTTTACTTTTCTCACAGAATGGGTTGTAAATAATTGACATGGCATGGAGCTACAAGGCAACAAACTGGATTTTAGAAAGGGAGCACAATAGTAATGCCAAATGTATGGCAGGTTGAAAGAAGCTCTAGAAAGCTCCAAAGGCTGAAGATGCTACCCTTGCCAAATACATGTCAAGGTGAAAAAATGCTAACATGTTTCAAACTAGCCAGGCAAAGAAAGACCATATATACTTTTACAAAAATCTCTGGATTTCCCTACCTCTAAGATGTGATGGATTACACTTGGATCAGTATTAGAGAAAACATGGTCAGTTTTCTTCTTTAGGAACATGGGGAAGGGGCCGTGTGGTGAAGAGAAATAAGAGGGGGACAGAGAAAGAGAGGGAGAGAGAGAGAGAGAGAGAGAGAGAGGTATTGGTAGAAAACTACCAATACCAGGAATGAAAAGGGGATATCACTTCAGATTCTATAGACATTTAAATGCTAAAATAATCATAAGAGGATATTATGAACAACTTATTAGATAGGTGAAATGAATACATTCTTTGAAAGATACAAATTACCAAATCTGATTTAAAAAGAAATAAAAACTGAATAACCCTACATCAAATAAAGTAAAATAATGACTTAAGACCTCCCCCACACAAAAAAGTTTCAACTCCAAGTGTTGAATTCAATTCAGATTGTAAGTAAATAATTAAAATATGTCAGTGTTACATAAACTCTATAAAAAACAGAGAATGGAACAATACAATCAGCATTGGTAGTTTGTTTGAGTGCTTCACAAGACAATAAAATACTAAGTGATTTAAAGCACTACTAATAGATAAATTGGTATATCATTGATTAGGAGAGAAGCAAACCAATTATAAGAATATTGAGGGAGCAAAGGCACAGAAGTCATGATGAGGTTGAAGGACAGGAAAGTAATAGAGTATAAGTTAAAAGTATGGTGGTCAGAAAGAGGAACTTCAAACTTTAAGGTATTAGAACAGCTCTCAGTGATAATACAGACCAAATTTTGTTCCCTAATGCAATGTATAAAAAAATTAAGGGTAATTTTGAAGTTATTCAAAACAATGGTAGAAGAAAAGGCAAAGGGAAGTTAGGACGCCAGTGCCAAAGTTTTCATGGAATATAGAAAGCTGTCCTCAGGTTAGTCCAAAGACAACAAAAATGGGGAAAATATTGTTTCCTGACAAAGTCTGTTATTTGCAAGTAAATACTATCCACCCACCAGCTATCTAATCACATTCCTTCATTATGACTCTTTTCTCAGCATGGAGATGTTACATAGGCGTTCATAACGTCAACATATCTCAACATACAAGGGATCAGACTGAGACTGCAAGACTAGTCAACTATCCAATATCTTCCATCGACATAGTGGAGGAGGCAGAACATTAACTCAGATGCATGTACCTTAAACGCTCAAATTCTTTCTTCTAAATCATCAACCTGACCACACAAAAGAAACCTGAAAATGAAGGACAATTAGAGAAGCATGCTAACATTTATTGAACTCTTCTTATGCCTCATAGACAATGTTAATTGTTTTATTTATATCATTTCTCTTAACATTCACAAAAACCCAGAGAAGCCAGTATAATACATTTCTAGTTTAGGGAAGAAAGGAATTTATACCAAAAGAGGTTTTTTAGATTTTCAGTGTCACCAAGTCAGTGAGGTAAGATTCACAAGAAGGTCAGTCTGACTCTAAAAGCCACTATGTTACACTCTTTTGATTAATCCTTCAGTTTCAACAACAATAACAACAACAAAAACGTGTTGTTACATAGAGTGATAACCTACTCATCTGAAAATAGAAGCAGAAAGTAAGAGGACTGCTTGCCCTTTGCATTGGCTTTTTGGATGGATAAAAAGCAAGGGATCCAGAGAATTGAGTGTGAAAGGATGTTCTGAAGAGAATTCAAGTGTTAATCACAGCAAAAACTGAGAAGGTAGAAAGTGAGAAAAGGGAGAAATAGGGAACATGTTGGACAAAGAAATATTGTCACCCCAGTTGTGGAATGCAAGGAGAAAAAAAGCCTTGGGGGTCTGTTTGGAGAGTCTCATCAGCAACTGCTTGCAGGTAGAAGCTGTGCGGTTTTTCTAAAAATGTGATAATACTCTGGGGAGAAGACTGTCACACAAGATTGCCAGAGGCCCTAAATGCCTTAATGTCTTGGAAACATGTCACTATGCCTAGGGCACAGGCTTTTTGTTGAAAGAGAGTGCCTAAGTCTTTTTTTTTTTTTTTTTTTTTTGCCATTTTCTTCCTATCACCAGCAGCGGCACACATATTAACAGAGACTGGAGCAAGATAATCCAGGAGCAATCTGGCCACTGGTGGGACTGAATGGAACAATTCCTAGTGAAGGGAAAATAGAAGGAAGAGAGGCCATCTCAGTCAAGCTTTGTTTCTGTAGCCCTGGAATGTGTTAAATTAAACTTCTATTTGTTGTAGAAGCAAATTTATTTGTTTCTATCCAGATAGAAGCTCACAAAATAATCCATTAGGATCAAATTGTAAAAGTTTTACACCAGACATTTATTTAATATTTCCTTATATTCCACCGCTTCAGGTTAAGAGTCATTATTTATCTATCAGCTCATAAATTTAAAATACATAGCTCTGTAGTCCAGCTAGTTTTACTTTTTGGTTGTAGTTATAGAATATTAAATATGTTAAGGCACTGTAGAATCATTACTAGTATTTACTCATAATAAACTGATAGAATGATCTTGCACATGAAAAATTATATTGCCTAATTTTGTTAGAAAAGTTAATTTTTATAACTTTCATAATATACACAATATACACAAATAAAAGATTGCTGAGATGAAGCAATTGAGAAGATGATGCTGACAAATGAGATATTATATATGTAAACATAAATCTTTAATATTCTACTAATGGGTAATCACCAGTTTATTAGATCATTTTATTTGAGGCACTATAAAATGGTGAAAGAAAAGAGAAGCCAAATAATGTGAACTGAAATCCCGAATAGTTTCATTAAAACATTATCTTAATAAACATCGTTGTATTTGAGCCAAACAAATGTCATTACCTTCATGAGACTAAAAGCTATACCTCAAAGATATGAGAAGCTGAGACAAGAGGATTGCAGGTTCAAAGCCAGCTTCAGTAATTTAGCGAGGCCCTCAGCAACTTAGTGAGACCCTGTTTCATAATAAAAAATAAAATAGGGCTGGGGGTGAAGCTCAGAGGTAAAAAGCCCCTGGGTTCAATCCCTAGTACCACAAAGAAAAAAAAAAACTGTTTCGTTCTTTCATATTGCCCATTCTATTCACTCTAAGAATTAGCAGCGGAGACTGAAAACTATTTTCCCAGCCTTAATGGGCTCAAGGCCGGCAAACAAGGACTCTGGATAGTACTACAAAGTGTCACTTACTTCAGGCTAGAATTTGCAGATATTTGCCAGGGCAGGCACATCCAGATACACTGTGGGTCTTAGCTCCAGGAGAGGGACCCAGTTCTGTCATTCTTCATTTACACAGGGCAAGAGGAGAGCAGGCTTCTGTTTAGGGAAGTGCTGGAAATGCTAACTAAGACAGCAGCAAGTCAAAACAAAACAAAAAATCAACATAGCATCTAAAGACCTCTCCCCAACCAACTCTCTCACTTGTTTTTTTCTAATCTCTGTAGGCCAGCTCCAGTCAAGCACACCTTGCTTACAGTCCCCACATCCTCAACTGTTCTTTGCAATCTTCTTACCCCACCTGGAATGTCTTCATCTTTTTCTTCATACTCAATGACTGTGCCTCTCCTTAAAGCTTTTTCTTAAAACTCGAGATCACATTAATGACTGCGACCCTAACATGCCTAGCGTGGACCTGGAAAGGTCTTTGAAGTATAAATGTCAACTAACTTCTGCCCTTAAGCAGTCATTTGTGTGTCTCTCTGGGGAGAGCGAGGAAGTTGTTTCAGAAAGGCAGGAGAAGGAGCTTGAAAGAGGTTTTGAACAGATGAATAGACAGGTAAAAGGCAAGTCCACTCAGCGCTTAGACTGTGTCAAGTCTGCGGAATTCACAGCTAGAAATTATTAACAGGGAAAATCAAGAGACACTGCAATTGTTTCATTTCCCAGCATTATATCAATCTGCGAATGATTGTCAGAATCTGTCAGCAATACGATGCTGTCAGTGCAGTGATCTTTCAAGACGACGACGTCTCTGTAGCTCCTCTTTTTCTGAAGTGGATTAATTTGTTCTGTGTGTATTTATTCCGCTCTCAGCATGGTGGAATCACAGGAGGGAGAGCTGAAAGGGAACTCAGAACTCATCTCACCCCCTGCCCCCATTATTTTTCTGTAAAAATCACTGTGGGAGTGTGACAAGCAACATAGTCGTGCAGCTTCTCATTTACTGCCACGTAATAGGTGAAAAAAAGAAGCATGTCGATTCATACGCTGTGCCACAGTCCCCGGGGAATTAAGATGGGGGGAGGCAGTTGGAGCTGAGGACTTAGAAAATGTCAATAAAAATCCCAAACACTTTGTCTCTTTAATCCTGTTCATCCTTCTCAGGAAGAACATCAACCTGGCATGGTGGCTCACACCTGTGATCCTAGGACTTGGGAGGCTGAGACAGGAGGATCGCAGGCTTGAGGCCAGCCTCAGCAACTTAGTAAGACCCTCAGCAACTTAGGTACATTCTGTTTCAAGTTAAAAATTAAAAAAAAAAAGGCTGCAGGTGTAGCTCAGAGGCAGAATGACTTTGGATTCAATCCCCAGTACCAACAAAAAAGGAGACTAACACTGGATTATAAGGCAGAAGACCCGATCACACCAGTTTGCATCAGGCTACATGTGGCAATGTGTAGAAGCTTGGCAATTCATCAGAGAGTATCTGTCCAAACCTCAGTTTTCTCAGCTGTAAAATGAAGAGTTAAGAGATCAAGTAGGCTGCATTTTGTAAACTCCAGTGTGCTTTACACTTATAATGTCAGTTTGTTACTCCTGCTCCTAGAAGCTTTCTGAAATAGACATCGCAATAACTTCATTTTTACATGGATAAGTTGAACATTTTTCAATTCTATGATAATACATTTCAACAACAAAGGGGATGAAAATGTTCTTTTCCACTGAGCTTATATTAGCTACTTGCTTATGAAACCCTGCTGCCCAACAGTTTTTAGACATTGTTTCACTTAAGTCAAGGTTTTATTAGAAAAAAGAATATCTCTTAATACAAAAAAGTAATTAATTTTATATTATAAATGTTTATTAATAATGCTTATTAATAATGATATATATAAATTAGTCAAAAAATTTGAAAACATTTCTTCTATTGAAAAATCTCAAAACAAGATTAAAATTTTCTTTTCAAATGTCAGTGAGTATGGCTACGAATTGTTGAGCTGTGATAGTATGTAACCATTTTTCCTTTACTGTTATTATTTACCCAGGTTATTTGAATCTTTTAATAAAGCCATAAAATGTATATTTTAAAAGTTCTAATGTTTATACAAAAACTGTTAGAATTTAAGGCTGAAAATGTTGCTAAAACATATTTAAGCCAGGTGCAGTGGGACATAGCTATAATCCCAGTACTTGGGAGGATGATATGGGGGATGGCAGGGTTGAGGCCAACACGTGGTAACTTAGCAAGACCCTGTTTCAAAATAAAAAATAAAAAGGGCTGGGGGTGTAGCTCAGAGGTAGAATGCCCCTGGCTTAATTCCCAGTCTTACACACACATATTTAAATGCTTCTTATACTATAATAGAAATGAGCACAAGGAAATTATGGAATTTGATATTAAAATATGAAAAGAAAGGATGTATAACTTTTGATTGTTTCCCCCTCAACCATCCCCAGTTTTACATTATTTGCAAAAATCAGTATTTTAATGAAAACTTGAATATTTATGAAGTAAATCACTACTATTCCCTTTATTAAACAAACTTCTATTGTCATAATTCTACTTATAATCATTACTTTACTAATATGATAAAATTAAATTATACCCATGGATAGAATATACAATTAAGAGGATAACCTGGAAAATATATCAGAATTATTTTAGCCTTTGTAAATTTTAATCAATTGTTACTATTCAATTGGTGTAACAATTGGTAAAGAGCCATTCAAATTGCCTTTTGAAGAAAATCCTTTCTTATTCCTCTATGTATTCTGGGTTGATTTGACAATAGATTGAAGTTTTTAAGTATATGAAAAATAAGAGTTTAATTTTTTTTCCATTTTCAGCCATCATTTTTTTAATCGTTTGGAAAATTAAATAAATTTTCTTTGTTTCTTTATTCTTGGGACTGTAGCTAAGCTACCAGTTAAATAAAAACCCCTTTCTATAACCAATGACCATGTGTCTATGAGAACTGAAAGTATCTAAGGCAAAGAGGTTCTAATTGGTTAAATAAGAGAATGAAAACAAAAAAAGAGATTCAAGATAGGATATTAAAGGGAAAAAGTAATAGCCAATCTTTTACAAAGGAATAAACTTGACAAGAAGGAGGGAAAGTACAGTACTTTTTGTTATTAATAAAAGAATTATAGGTTTTATTGTCTTTTCTTTTTAGCTAACTGAAAGATTCAGTGATTAACTGTGGTTTTGAATTAATCTGACTATAATTTGCTGATGGCGTTTTGAAAGAGATGTTGGAAACAGCTTGTACAATCAATCGTTTCAGTCTTCACCTCCCTAATTACTACTTGCAACACTAGAAATTAAAAAGAAAAAACTCCTCTCCACAGTGTTTGCTCTGTACCTAGCCATATACTATCTACAGATATTAATCAGATATTGAGCACTAAAAAGTGATCAAAACATGGGTTTGCATAAGACCTAGCTGGTTGCCCCAGTACAGAGTCAAGCCTAAAACTATGGGGCCATAGGCCTTCCCTGGGACTACTCTAGTCAAATACACAATTAAACCATTGAAAGTTACTCATTTCATAAAGCAATTTCTGAGAAATGAGTTGCTTTGTTAAAATTCCCAGGTTACCTTTTGGGGGGTGGGGGGGAGTATGGGAAAGAAAACTTGCTGACAAACTAATCATTGTCTTTAAAGGAGTCATTTTCCTCTTGTAGGCTTAGCTTTCTATTCTGTAAACTAAGCATAGTGAGTATCATTCCGTGTCTTACAGAAATGTCAAACAAAGGCCATAAAAGAACCCCTGGGAAGACAGTGGGCAGGGTATCCAGGGCTCTGCCAGACGGTGTAAAGGAGAATGGTTTATGTCTTGCACCTTTTAATCCCACTCACACGCGAGTGCTCTTACTATATCTCCAATTCTAAAACTGCAACTGGGTGACACATCTGATCCCTCCCTAAATGCGAAAAGAAAAAAAAAAGGTACATAACTGAGAATCTTCTTTTTGCTCATCCAGCCTTCATGCTCCTCCTTAGACTTAGGATCAAGTTTTAAATACAAGGTCTAAGCAATTTCTCCATTCGACTCTTAGAGCCAATACCAAGCAGCAAAGAAATGGGGATTTTCTGCCGGTGTGCCCCTGTAGGCAAGGAAGTTCCATAGAAAACAAGGAGTTTCTCTGTAGGGTTAGGGGCTCCATCCTTTGTGATTCTGTACTTACCTTTACCAGAGGCAACAATCACACTGAAAATATTGCAGTCATCTCTGTGTAGGGCTCCTACACTATGAAAGCTCAGAGAGCAGGATATAAAATACCACGAAATAATGATCCCAAATCAGTTGATCACTATTGCCATACTCATAGCTTTTCCAGTGAGGAGAGGGGCCTCCCTTTCTGTGGCTTCCCCTGTATATCCCCCTATTCCTTTCCACTTATCTCTCTATTGCTCCAGAGCCTCAAGGAGGATGTAGTTAGCTCCCACAAAAGGGTCAGTGACTTTTGACTTTAACCATGCTCATAGGTGGGAAGAAGGTATCTCCTTTTCCAGTACATCAATTCCCTAAAAGTATTACTGCAGCTGAAATTGTGTACTAAGTATTTAATTGCATGAATTTCTATATAAGAATGTTGTTAATCCACTTCACAGTTTGACTAAATACATTCTGTGGAATACATAGACTCCTGAAAAACTAATCCTTAATATTAAAAATATATTTTGAAGCTGGGCCTGTTGGCACATGCCTGTAATCCCAGACCTTGAGAGGCTGATATAGGAAGATCTCAGGTTTGAGTTTGGCACACAGTAACCCTGTTTTGAAATAAAAATAAAATAGGGCTGGGGGTGTAGCTCAGGTAGATCACCTCTGGGCTCAATCTCAGGTACCAAATTATATATGTATAATATATTTAACCATATATATATATATATATATATATATATATATGTGTGTGTGTGTGTGTGTGTGTGTGTGTGTGTATGTATGTATATATACTACATTGTGTGTGTGCACACACACACACATGTAGTCAACCCTTTATTGACCCATATTGTCAATCCTTTTAAAATATTTTTGTTCACATCACTCTTTTGTAATTACCCATTACCTAAAGTGTCAAAAAAGAAAGATTGCCATCTTGGGACCGTATAAAGAAGGGATTAAATTTGTACAATTAAGAGGCATATTGTAGCTTTCCCATCAGAATATCTTGAAACTCTCATTTTTCTGTCATTTCTGCCAAACCAGCACACGGTTACAATGCCTACCTATTGTCATCACACAAAGGTTTCTGCTGTTACCCACATCATCAAGGAGAATTCAACTGCTGCTCTCAGTAAAGTGTGCCATTCCTTCCTCTTTTATGTTGTGTGCTTGCAGTGACATTTTTCACTAGGGTAACACAGTTATGTTTGCCAAAAAGCCCTCTAGCAATGAAAATGTTAGGTTAGGGGAAGACGAATAAAAAGACTAAGAGCAGTCAGTCACTTAGTGAATGCATAAATATATTCTCTTGAATGAAAAGTCAATCCAAAAGGTAGCTATAAAAAATAGTGCATTCACATCCATGATAGAACAAATAATAGATATGAAAGTTTGGTGACAACATATGAATCAGTACTAAGATAGCCAGAGTTCTATAAAAGTTGGCATGTTTAAAAAAAAAAAGTAAGTCGATATTGCAATATTTCTCCAGTGAAGAAAAGATAAATGCCAGGTATTAGAAAACACTTGTTTTTCATGTAACCATTGTATTGAACCATGAAGGGCAACTCAAAGTGGTTCAAACTTGGAGATAAGTCCTGAAAAGACAGGTTATCTGTCAAATTGTCTTCATTTTTCAAGAAAGCAAACCAGAAAAAAAAACAATTAAATCTCACCACTGGAAAAAAATAACATGGGGAAGGGACTTAGTTGATAAAAGCAACAGATTGGATGGGAAAAGACATGAAAATGTGAAAAGAATGCAAAAAAGAAACTCCTTTTCTACCTTTTTGCCCCATAAGTGCAGTCATTTCTGCAACATCTTACCTACATATCCAACATATTTAAAACCTCCAACAGACATGCCCTTCTAGTTTACAGAGCCTTTGTTGTCTGTTTTTCCTCCTTAAGACATCCAACTATGCATGGCAACCAGCAGGCCATATTTCCTATCAGAGAGACAAAGCCTGACTATGTTATTACACTTCTCTGTACCTGCATAGAACGTCCCTGAGCCTGATGATTTCCCTCATCTCTATAGATTCATCTCTAAAGATTCCCCACATCCCTATAGATTTCATCTCAGAAGCAACTACAACTGTGACCTGTGGTCAGAACTGTTCATAAAAGAGAGACAGTGCTAGTAAGAATAAAACAATGTTTTTGAAACCTTTGTCTCTCTATGAGTTAGGGTATATATGTTGATAATTAATGAATTTTAGAAAATAACCTGTTTCCTTTGATGTCTAATTCACAGAACTCACTGCATGCTTCTATATGCCTCGTGTACGGGAGAGGCTTCCTTTAGGATTTATCAGTGCAGAACAAGATTTCTAGGGCTAGTTCACCCATCTCTGTATATAAAGTGTCTAAAAATAGTAATAGTAATTATCAATTATATTGCCAAATACATGCATATTCCAGGTATATTCCATGAGCATTTCCGCCTAAAAGTATTTTACTATTCTTATAATTCAGTTAGTAGCTATACTCAATTTCCACTAATTCATCCCTTATGAGTTTTGGGTTTTTATTCTCACACAATTTGTCTTCTTTCCCTTCCTATTTTTATAACTTTGTCTTATAAATGAATGACAAGGCTCTTCTATTACAAGGGCAGATTCTGCTGACAACTGAGGGCTCCTTTTTTTTCCTATGCACAGCACTCACACCCATTCTCTTTAACTTTCTGGCAATTTTTTTCTGAATTACATAAATGATTATATCTGGGGTAAGGTGACTATCAGGCAATTATTGTTTGCATTGTGTTGGAGCCTATCCACTTATGTTGCCCTTCTTTAAGAGAAATTAAGAGGGGAGTAATATATTTTACTCAAATTCCAAACAGAAAACTCCTGGGGAGGGGAAGAAGACCAATTCCTAAAAATATCTTCCAGTGGAAGAAGAAAGTGTTTGGGAGCACATCCTTTCCTCTCCAGTTTCCAGAATTTTCACTTTCCTAACTGTTCCCAGAAATGTTGCTCAGGGTCACCCACAAATGTTTTACCAATTCCAGGAGGAAAAATGACAGATAGGAAAACATGATTTATAGGACATAGACCTAGGTGTAATCCTGGGTCGATCTTTACCAATTTTGCAACATTGACAACTTGCTAACTTCTCTAAGCTCCTGATTTCTCATCTATAAAATGGGAGTTCTAATATATACCTTGCAATATGGTTATGAAAGTGTAATGAAATGACATAAAGGAAGGACATGATACTGTTCTGAATACATAAGAGACACTCAAAATATGTTTAGCCGTTTATTCCCACCAAATCATTTTATAAACAATACTTACATCTGTATGCTTCACCATTCCAAAACACAATAATATCATAGGATATGTTCAATACTTCTTTCATTGGGCGAGGTTAGATGAATTTAGTTGATAATATGGTTGAAATTTCTTTCCTATATATGCAGATTTTAAAGTTTCCTGCTGATAGACTGTTTACATTAGATTGTAGCTTTAAACTACTTAAAAAGTGAGTGTTGATATGAAACATAAGCTCAGGAGACCATAATGACAGAAGCTATTTGGGGCTCCGAATCTATGGCAGCCCCCTCCTAAGGTAGACAGGTTGAGGCCCAATTCATCCATGCTCAGGGGTACCCCTGGCACAAAGCATCAGTGGAAATGTCAGGCATTAAGGAAAACTACCCACTGAATGCTCAGTCTTCTGCTTCAGGACATGGACTGTGTAAGGCTTGGTAGGCGTGTATGCAGGGAGGTCCTTCCCTAAGATTATAAGATGGTGCAAGAATCTGCCGTTTCTCAGCCTAGTGTGTCCAAAGTTTCTCTCCCTTAAGGCACTTCCTGAGAATTTGCTATTTGACCCTTCAGATTTGGGAGTTAGTGACAACCTGAGTGATTTAGATTCTAATGGAGAAAATTTGAGATTCAAATATTGGAGTATTGTTTAAAGGCAGGTGCTGCAAAATGGAACTGCTGAATCTCCTAGTGTCTCTGGGATGGGGAACACACATTGTAACCTCACCGATGCTCTCCTGTCCTTCTCTCTCCCTCCCTTCACCTCTTTACTTTCTTTTTTCTCCTCTCCTTCCCTGAAAACACAGAGGAGAAATCATTGACTGGATGTCTGTAACTAGGGAATAGTTACGCCTACCTCCCCACATCAGCAAATTTGCTAGAGTCTAAGTTCTCCCCACTTCCCTTTCAGTATGGAGGCAGCATCAATGAAATAAGACTTTGCTTGGCCCAAGAGAGAAATATCTTGAGCTCTGTTCTCCATGGGAATTCCCAGAGAGTCAGCAAGATCCCAGGAAGAGACCAGCTGCTTGACACAGCTAGACAGACAAGGCCATAGAGAACCCAACAGATTCCAGCGTGTGGTCCAGAGATTCTAGGGCTACCACCACGATCCCTGCCTACTTGCTTTTCACACCTGTTCCTCCTCTCCTTGAGTGTGTGCAGGAGCTGTGGCTTCTAAGCAACTGAGTCCAGAAAAGGTGACAGCTGGTTGTTTTGATGATAATATCAAAACCCATCTTGGTTGGAGATTCTTGCCTTTACTGGTTTTGAGAAAACAAGAGCTTGTGTTGGGAAAGCTCACATGGTAAGGAGCTGAGCGTGGTCTCCAGACAACAGCAAAGCAATTCAACAGCCCATAAGGAAATAAATACTGTCAACCACCACATGAGCTTGGAAGCAGCTCCTTCTGCAATTGAGCCTCAGGTGAGGTGCAGCCCGGGGACACCTGGCTTGAAGCCTTTGAGGCTTTGAGGGCTCCACTGAGCTCTGTGCTGTTGCCCTGACCCATAGAAAATGCCACTAGCAATGTGAGGTGTTTTAAACTGATGAATTTGTGGCAACAGTGTTATGGAGCAACTAATATAGGTAACTAACAGAGAGATCATGAGTGGAAGGAGAGGAGAAAAGCTGAGAGCCAAGGGAGAGGGAGGAGGAACACATCAGATACAACTGGTTATTGAGAAGCAGGTGGGGCCAGGCATGGTGGTGCATGCTTGTAATCCCAGTACTTGGCAGGCTGAGACAGGAGGATTGCAGTTTCGCAGCCAGTCTCAGCTACTTAGTGAGGCCTCCACAACTTAGTAAGACCCTGTTTCAAAATAAAGAATAAAAATAGGGTTGGGGTGTAGCTCAGAGGTAGAATGCCCCTGGGTTGGTTCAATCCTCAGTATCGCCAAAAAAAAAAATAAAATAAAGGCAGGTTGGACCAGAGGTAGGTCATGATCCCTAGCAAGAAGGCTTCACAATGGAGTTCAATTGGCAGGAAGCTGATTAGGAAGGTCCCTGAGGATCAACACCTGTGGGAGGGAGGTGGCAGAACAGTCAGGACAGAGGGGGAAGTAGAATTGTGATGGAGGGTCAACCGAGGCCTTGGGCAAGCACATGGATACAGAAACTAGACATGACTTTCAAAGTTTCATGCACTTAACCAACGGGCGGTTCCTTGATACCCCTGGAGTGAATTGTCACAGAATGGGTGCAGCCTCAGAAAAATCATAACGTTGGTAATGGTGGCATCAGCTCAGGGCTGTCTCCTGACAGTAATCTCAGCAACTAAAGCACTATGTCCTTCTTTGAAGAGAGATCTGGGCTGGGCATCACCATGGCCATTACAACTATGTACACAGATAGACTGAGGGCTGAGCACAGGTTTCCCCACCACTTGATCTGGCTACCTTCATTCCCTTTAAATCTGACACTGCTTTGAGAATGAGTTGGTTTCAAGTTGATGATTAGCCTTCTGCCATCAAGTTAGAATGGAAAAAATTCAACATAAAAATAAAGTTGGTTTATAGAAAAACAATTATATAGTTTGTGTACTGGAGTCTGTTGTCTGAGGTTCTATACCTACTATAGTAGTTATTATACTTATGCCAGAATCACAAAGGATAGAGGTAACAATGTCAAGGGGAGGAGTTGAGAAAGACTTCATGTATGAGGAATGAAATGGTGCCACTCTCAGAAAAGGAGATTGAAGAAAATCTAAATCAATACTCCCTGAAGAGAGTATTAAACATGAGCAAACATGGCTAAAGGGACCAATGAGGGATGGTACAGCATCCTGGGGCCAGCAAGAGCACAATGTTGTTACTTCCCTTGGGACAGAAGGGATATCTTTCCTACCCCCATCCTCAGATCTTGTGCCAATACCTCTCAGTGGCCAAACCCAAAGCCAGAAGGCAAAAATACCAAATGATGTGTTCCAATGTGGCTAGCCTCTCAATCACAGGGCTGGATGGAGAGTGGATATGGAGGGGTGAACTGGTGAATGGAAAGCACTGGATAGGAATTGAAGGAAAGCATGTTAAACTAAGGAAACAGGATGAATGAAGGAAAAGACATAGGAAATGCCAGGATGTGTGTAAGCAGCGACCAGTACCCTGATGAGGTGGAGTATGAGTATCTCGAGATGAAATTTGAAATAAAGCAGTCTTGGATCAGGAAGAGGATGCAAGTCTAGAGGGTGAACCTCAAGACTCACATCCGAAATCCAGCAGATCCTGGTAAAATAGGACAGGACTGATTTCTACTTTACAGTCCCACCATCTTACCCTAAATTCTCACTTCAGGGAGTCAGGCATGGCCTTCCCTGGTGATTTACAGACTGTATGTGTAATAATGAGTCATGTGATAGTAATTTGTGTGGATTTGCACATGGCCATCCCTATCAAGTTCTAACTACTCAGTTACTTCAGTTCTTTCTTCATAAGAGTGCATCCCAGCAAGACTCTTAATCATGGGTCTTGATCACTCTAATCTTCCTGCAGTGTTGTGGGACTGAAAAGGCCCTGCTAAATTTCAGGTGTGCTCACATCATGGTCTTGTGGGAAGGGTCCTTTGTGTGGTGGGAAATCACAGGAGCATGTGTTGCAGCTAATTAATTGGATGACGACCAATCCCTCAAGTCTTTTCCAAGATTATTGCTTTTCTGGCTTTTCACACTACTCATGTCAACATATTTCCCCTGTCTGTTAGCTTAGCCTTTTACTAGCAATCTAACATTAATTTTCCAATAGAATTTTTTTAACACTTCTCCATTCTTTTTTATTGTTTTGCCTTCTATAGTGCTTGTAAGCTCTTGGGGCAACATTTTCTCGGAATTCTATTGGCACACAGCTTCCTCCATCTTCTGGGAGAATTTACCTGTGCATGCTAAATCACATTTTTAGAATGGTTACATTTTCTTCTCGAAAATATTGCCATTTCATTTTTATAATTTCTTTTTTCTTTGGGATAGGAAATTACCTATATTGGGCAATTATTTGATACCAAGTACAGTACTAGGTATATAATGTCATAGCATTTCATTTGCTAACTTTGTTTTCATGAAAAGTCTTACAAAAAGGTGTTTTTGTTGTTCTTTATTTCACTCAAATTTGTGGTTCTGAGTGATCATGTAACTTATGCAACATCATATAAACAATATATTTCAGAGCAAGGATTTAAACTCAGGTCTTCCTGACTCCAAAAACCATAATCTGTTCTCCTGTGTTGCACTTCATAAAGGACTTCACCTTTCTCCCTTGCTTTTTACAGTTGGTAACAAATCTTCTGAGAAGGGTCATTCTTAGAAGAACAGGGACTCACCCAGGCGTGATGTCACAAGACTGTAATTCTAGTGCTTGGGAAGCTGAGACAGCAGTATTCTGGGTTCAAGGCCAGCACGTGGTATCTTGGTGGTACTCTGTTTCAAAAATAATAAAATAAAATAGGGATGGGGGTATACCAAGAGAATGCCCCTGGGTTCAATCTCCAGTACCACACACAAAGATAGACTCACATAAGCCATTAACATTTTAGTGTGAATGAGTTATTATTATCTATTCCAAAGGTATTTAAGTACTTTACACTGTACTTTACTGTTATGTACCTGTGTTTTTAATTTTTATGACTCTGGAGTGCATGCCATTATTAGTTTTTAATTTCCTAATGATACCAAATGTCTTTTGTAGCAACTGGATATTTGTGTGTAAAATGTCTGTTCAACTTTCTCACCATTTTTTCAATTAGATCGAATTTCTCTTTTATAATGTATGATTATATGTAAGATATACAAGTCCTTTGTCAATTATGCATGTATCAAATCTATTCTCCAGTTTTTAGTTTACATTTATAATCTCCTAATAATGTCCTTTAGGAACTAAAGTTCCTAATATCAGTATACTTCAATCTATCAATCTTTTCTATTAATGATATATTGCTATTTATCATTTTACTTTTATCATCTTAGTGTTTGCATAATTAAGGTGTGTCTCATAAGCACATAGTATTCTTTTTCATGAAACTTAATCTTTATCATCTAAATGAATTATTTACTTTTATGCCTAAACAACACCTAATATACATATGTGTGTGTATATATATATGTATATATACACATGATACATACATACAGATATAGATAGATAGATAGAGAGAGAGATCCTTCTTTAATCTTTTTATTTGCTTCCATTTCCCTCATGGATTCTGGTTTTTGTTTTTTGTTTTCTATTTATATTTGTTTCTTTGTTAAAGTAATTTTGTTAAGCTATTTCCTTTTCCTCCAAATAACTCATTAGTTACAAATTTAATTTAGTGGTTGCTCTATAAATTACCACCTGTATCTGATTTATTGACCTATATTGCAAAATATTACTATTGCTACTCTCTAATATTCAAGGTCCTTTAACTGTATTAATCATAATACTGAGCTATGTGTTCTTATTATCAAGCAGTTTGTGTTCATTATATTTGGTCTCAAGAAATTTATTATTCTTGTTGTGTACAATCAATATTCTTCTAAGATCTACTTACATATCTACCATTTTGATTACTCTTCATTTCTCATGACCATCAAATATCCATCAGAGACTGCCTTCCTTCTCTTCTCTACCCTTCTCTCTTCTCCTCTCCTCTCCTCTCCTCTCCTCTCCTCTCCTCTCCTCTCCTCTTCTTTCCTCTTCTCTTCTCTTCTTTGTGATGCAAGACTGACATTTAGAAAGTCTATACATTTTTATTTTAAAAGTGTCTTTAATCTACAGTTGAAATTACATTTAAAATGTAGTTTTTATTTTGCAGTTATTTGCCATTCCTTTAAAATATCATTTTCCCCTTTGGCTTCCATCATTTCTGTTGAGAAATTGTCTATTAGCCTATTGTTGCTCCTTTGAAGATAATGTGTCTTTAAATGTCTCTGACCACTTTCAATATAGCCAATTTTACTTCAGAAGTTTTATTATAATTATACCTAGGATCATTAGGTTTTACAATCTTGTGGAATTTCTGAGTAGATATCTCTTCACATATTGCTTCAGCTCTATTCTCTTTCATGTTTTCATCATATATTAGATATTTTCACCATATTTCAAATATACATTATTTTTCATTTGCACCTGTTTATTCTATCCTTCTATTTTTTCATATAACAGCTTGAAGTTGTTATAAAATTACTACATTATCATTATCTGGCTTTCCTACAAGTTAGTTTCCATTGCCTTAAAAAAGAAAAAAAAAAGTAAGACTTCCAGGCCCGTAGGTATAGCTCAGTGGAAGAGTGCTTTGCTTGCCTGGCATGCATGAAGCCCTATATTTGATCCCCAGACATGTGCAAAAAGTTTTAAAAAACTCCAATTTAGATTTAGCTTGGTCTTCAACTATACAACTGATTTTTAAATGCTATAAAATTTAAATTAAAAATTATAGGGATAAAGGGATAAGTTGAAGCTATCTACAAATTACTTTCTCTAGAGAGAATTTGCCTTTATCTCTAATATGCAGCTAGGCTAGGAAAAATCAACTTAATTCATTGATTGATAAAATTCAAATTTTAGTTCCACTCCTTAAGAGGGATGGTCTATGTCTGTATTACCCTTAACATGACTCTTCCTCCAAAGTAGACTCTGAACTTCAATTTTTATTCCCCTTTTCCTGTAAACCCATAAAAAGGTCTATTTAAGCTCATTAGGCTCTTAACACCTAGTAGTCACATCAAAGAAGAAAATGGTATAAACTGCTTGGTTTATCTTTCCGGGCATCTCTCCTTCTCTCTATATTATACAAACATGCTACCTCTATCTTCATATATCTATGATTCCCTCAAACAATTTGTTGACATTTATCCCAGGTTTCCTGGTTTTCTCAGATTTGGTCCAAAAGTTTTTATTCCACCATTGCTAAGCAGACCTACCTTTTTCCTCTTGTTTTAATGACATGTGTAGGTTAGATCACCTCTTTTGGTTTTATCACTGTGAATATATAACTCACCTGTGAGTACAGATGGGTTGGCCAAAATAGAAAATTTTAACTCCCAGTGAACAGAGCCCAGGTTTATAGAACACAATATGCAGAAAAGAACATCAGTCAGAGATGTTTCCAAGTAAAATGATTCTATTATAAAATATCTTAATAGCACACAGCCCCAAAGCTATTCTTCTTTTGAGCTATGCCAAAAAATAATAATAATTTTTTATAAACTTGCAAAAGTTTCTTGGCCAGTCATAGGAATGTTCAGCAGAAAATACTTTGTGGGTGTTTTCAGAGCACATGCACTGAAGGAAGCCATGCCTTCAGTGTGCTTGTGCATTTGCAAAAAAATGCCAGCAGAAATAGAAATAGCTAAAGCAAAAACAGTTCAAAGAAGTAGACATTTGCCAGGAAAATTTATCTTCAAGCAACTAACAGAGAATGATACCTTCTGTACTCCTACAAGTAAATAACAACAACAATAGCACACATTTATCAAGTGTTGTCTGCAAGCCAGGAACTCTAAGAACTTATGAATACACCACACTTAATCCTCACAATAAGCCTATGAAATAGCTTTGAGTTATTCATCTCAAAATAAAGAAGCTGAAACTCAAAAATACCAAGTGATTTGACCACGGTCATGAAGCTCATGAACTGCAGGTCCATTTGACCCTGGAGCTGTATTCTTAACCACTATGCTATAGAGGTGTGTGTGTGTGTGTGTGTGTGTGTGTGTGTGTGTGTGTGTTGGTGTTACTGGGGATTGAACCCAGGGGCATTTTACCTCCACACTACAAACACAACCCCTTTTTATTTTTACTTTTTATTTTGAAACAGGGTCTCGCTAAATTTCTGAGGCTGGCCTAGAACCTGATATCCTCCTGTCTAAGCCTCCCAAGTACTGGAATTATAGGCATGTGTCACCACACCTGCCATACAGTCTGTTTTATGAAGCAACTGAGGCACCAGAGGATGGAGACACAGAGCATAAGAGTACTGGGATTTGTGTTAACCAATTTCCATAGCCGTGACAAAATATCTGAAACAAATAACTTAAAATGCTGAAAGGTGTATTTTGGCTCACAGTTTCAGAGTTTTCAGTCCATGGTCACTTGTTTCTGTCCTTGCTGGGCCTGTAGTAAGGAACAACATCTAGGAGAGGACTACGTGATACAGCAGACTGCTCACCTCATAGTGTCTAGGGAGAAGAGAGAGACAGAGGGAGAGAGAGAGAGAGATAAAGAGAGAGAGAGAGAAAGAAAGAGAGAGAGAGAATAATGCCCTTCAAAGGCACGCCCCAGTGATCTACTTCCTCCACCCAGGGCCTACCTCCTCAAGTTCCCAGTACCCATTCAGCTATGAATCCACCAATGGGTTGGTCCATTCACAAGGTCAGAGCTTCCACAAGACCCTGACTGAACACTGCTGCACTTGGGATCAGGCCTTCAACACATGAGCTATTGGGGGACATTTTCAATTCAAACTCTAACAAGATTCAATCCAGATTCTCACTGTCTTAGTTCCCCCTCGCTAGGGGCCAGCATTACCACTAGATATCTCTTACAGTGATACTCCCCTCTCCCCATGTGCATTGGGGAACGGTGTGAATAGTGGTAGGGAAGGCAAGGGGCTCTTCATCTGGAACAGCACAGCTCTAGGTAGACAATGGGGAGAAGGGACACTTACACTATGGTCTTTGTGGGAAACCAAGGATTTGGCTGAGAAAAGAATGTTAAGTACTTGCGCCAAAGACCCTCATACTAAATCCGGAAATGAGAAAAATGCAAACACAAAATAGATCGGAGTGGACTGTCAGTAAACAAGCTGTGATAGTAGTGAAGTTGCTCAGAATTATATGCCTGATCAAAAGACAATACAAAATTTTCTGTTGACTTGGCTCCAGGGATTTGTCAACAGAAAGCTAGAAACCAGGTTCAATCCCCAATACCATAAAATAAATAAATAAAATAAAGCTGGAAACCTCAAAAAAGCAGAGACTAAATATCTTTGTGCCCAGGTTGGACAAGTAGTGTGAGCTCATCCCTTACTGAGTGCTTTTTAAAAATGCGTGCATGTATACTTCTACCACCCTGAAACTCAAGATGTATGATTACAATGCACCAATAAATAATAAAAAAATACCTACACCATCAGCATTATTCTGCTCTTATAAATTCAGTGGCATTTTCCCTGTGAGATAACAATACCCATATTCTTTTGTAAATATCAAAAATTACATGAATTATTTCCAGTTTGGCATAAGTGATCTGATTTTAATTGTCTTAATTTTGGAATGAATTAAAAACATAATTAAGGTTACCACTCATTCCATAGTCTACTAGTATATTGGCTGACATATTTTCAGTATGTTCCTATGACCTTCTCCCTAAAGTATAGAACACAATCAATATCAAAATCAGTTTCAGATTTTTTATTTTATTTTTTGGTACTGGAGATTGAACCCAGGGGCATTCTACCTCTGAACTACACCCCTGGCTATATTTTATTTACTTTATTTTGAAACAGGATTTTGCTAAGTTACTGAGGGTCTCAGTTTCTGAGACTGGTCTTGAATCTGCAATCCTCCTATCTCTGTCCCAAGTACTGGGATTACAGGTGTGTACCATGCCCAGCTGCTCAGAATCAGTTTATTATAACTTGTACACCAAGGCTTCAGCACCAGATAGAGCTGTGTACTTCAGTCATTGTGGTCCATTTTACTTAGCTGTTTTGTTTTCCAGAAGCATGCTTGGGCAGGAATGCAAACTCAATTGTTATTGTCTTAATTCAATTAAGTTTATTTTTAAGGGATGTGGCTTAGTAACTATTCATTAATAAAGGGAATCAAAAATAAACAATATCTTCAACAACAATAAACCCCTATAAATCATCTAAACATTCTGTGTGAGGGTATTCACTCAGGAATTCATTACTAAAACAGTTTTTGTAGGTCAGACCTTTAAATTCACCCCTTTGTTTGGCTCCTGCACCTCACCTCACTAATGCCTTTCCATGCTCCACAGCTGCCTTGAGGAACCTGAGCTCATCTCTTATTTTCAGCTTGAACTGTTCCCAGTCAATCTGGGCTGGAGAGAAGCAAATATTCATGGTTCTCTGAAATGTTCTTCTTAGTTTCTTCAAAAACATCTATTATCTGTATAAGCAATTGCTATGCCTATTTGTCTGTTTGATTCTTTGTTCCAAAGAGGAGAATTTTGATGTAGATCCAGTTATAGTTCTAGCCCTAGTAAATATTCATGGTCTAGGGAGAGTGTGGGACATTTTTGGTATTCTGTTCATGATGCAATGGGTTACTTCTTTGGATGCTGTAGCTTTTTCAGAATCTGACAGAAAAAAAAAATAATGGTTGTCAGAAAAGAATAATTTCCTATGACCAATACATACAATAAAAGTGACATGTTAAATGAATATAATATTTCTTGTATTTATTTTGTTCTCGTTGCTGTAAACCCTCTATAGAAAGTGCCTGCACATGTAAGATGTGTAATTTCCATTATACTATATTGGCAGAATATTATAAGTTACAGTTTTTAAAAAATGGTTTGTGTTCCATTGAAATAGTAAAGAATGATTTCTTGATGCTTACTGCCATAGAGAGTTAAAGCAAGAGAAATATGTCATGGAAGATATATATAAGGCAGGCCCAGCTTTATATCATCATTGTGTCACTGGGTTTTCATGTTTAGGCCATTTACATGCACTACTAGGAAGACATTTTAAAATGATGGAGACATTTACAATATGGTACATGATGCACAGTATACATTTGACGAACTAAACAAAATGTTTCTAATAAAGAAAAGGCTGACTTGTGATTTACCATATCAAGAAAGAATGTATACTTTTATTTCCAGAGCAGACCATTTTATACATTAACTTTAACTTATGTATTGACTTACTCTTATGTGAATGTCAAAGCAAGGCTTCTGTTTCTAACTTGCGAGACTGTAGGCTCCAGTTTTGAGAATCTATATGTATTTAATGCATTTCAGTTCATATTATTTCTCCTGTGGTATTAATTAATAATAATGACCCCCAAACTGTGGTTTCTACAAGAAACAATGTATGACATTTTATAACAAGGAAGAGAGGTGATGCTATTAATGAGTTCACATCTGATCCTTAGTTCTTTTCAAGACAAAAGCAGCTAACTTTAACCAGGTCTATTTCTGGCTATTTCCAGATCTGTCCCTAGAGACTTCTTCCTGCTGTGGAGATACTATTCTGGGCTGTCTTCCTCTCTGCCTAGCTTTTTTTCCCCACTGTTTTCCTCTTTATTGGGAATTCTGTAAACCTCTGCCTACTTTTGACCCCATCATAGTCTTGGCTCTGTAACTAGAACATGATATTTCCTAAATATCTCATGAGACTTCTGATATCAGTCATATGCTCTCAAAGCCTTACTGCTGTACTAACCTGAGGCAAAGGAAGTTACTTAGATATTAAACACTTAAAATCGCAGGTTTGGGGCCAGCCTCAGCAACTTGTGAGGCCCACAACTTAGTGAGACCCTGTTTCAAAATAAAAAATAAAAAAGGGCTGGGGGTATAGCTCCAGGGTAGAATGCCCCTGGGTTCCATCACCAGTACCAAAAAAAAAAAAAAATCCACGCTTTACAAAACAAAATGATCATGTTGCTAATTATCACTGAGCAAGGCTGGATGGGGCAGGCTAGATGCCTACCTATAGGGTCAGAATGAGCCCAGGGGAGCCACATCTGAAAGGAGGTAAAAAGACAAGGAAGAGAGGGAATGATCTAACCAATGGATATATGAACGGGTTCTTACCTACACATTTATGTCCTGAATTAGTATTCCAGATGGAAAGAATCAAATTTTTGAAATAAAGAGTATTTAGCAGAATTATAGGCTTCAAAACTGGGCACCAAGCAGATTAGAATCAGGAGCACCTCAATTGGGTAAATTTTTGGTCATCGAGCCAGTGAGCTGAGTGTGAAATAAGGATGGGGTAAGAAAAGCAGATTCAGCAACAAATCTGCTAATATGGGAGCACCTATGGGAAATTTCTTTACAAGGCTCTGAATAACATTGACAGGCTTTATTTTTTTCATGAAGCAAAGATAGTTCAGACCCTGATTCCAGCTTTCCATAGGCTTGAAGTCAGAACACCTGGGTACAAGTCCCAGACCAGCTTCTTATCTGTGTGCACACGTCAGTTACTTAACCTGTTTAGGCTTCTGTTTCCTTCTGGGTTAGAATGTAGACAACAAAATTATCCCCATAACCTTTGCAGCACCATTGTGAGGATCAAGAAAAATAATGGAAGTACAGGCACCTAGTGGGTGGGGAAGATATAGGGTGTATAAACGTAAGTCACTACCATTACTCAGACAAAATTACATAACGAGAATTCCTTTTTGAGTTAATCTTCCTTTGGGAGCATGTAGAGAGGCTGATACCTGTGCCTTTGCAGAAGACAGCAGTATCTTCTGAGAAACGCAAAGACCAGTATCAGAAAACCCAATAATTAACTGTCTATTCACCTATGGAGGTGTGGACAGAAAGTCAATAAAGCTATGCATATAAAAGCCAAGTTTCCCACTGAAACTACAGAGCAAAGAGGAAATTATGTTGAACAAATAATTGCACAAATCATGTATTTTTCTTGTTCAGAGTCTAATGATTTCTACTTGTCTATTATGTGTGTATATATAGCATATATCACATAATGGAAAAGTAAAAATTGCATGTTATTCCATAAAATAGAATTACCTTTTCAGGACAATAAATTTTTACTAACATTTAGATAGATTTTTAGGGGTTGTAAAATTCTTACAATTCCCTTGTTCCTCTTTTCATTTTTTCAAGTGCATTTAAGAGCCAACTATCAGTTATGGTATAGACGTATAAGAATACAATATATTTGGTATCAGTGTATGGAGATATGTGTAGAGAAGTTTTAATAGTGCTTTAGTGCTTCATTTCTGGACAGAAATCAAGGAATAACTATGACTAGAATATAAGATAGAGTTAAGTAAATGCCATCGAGAAATGGGCAAGTGAGGGGGTTTCAATTCCACTGTGAACGAGCTACTTCAGCCTTTTTCCTTTAGCTTCTAATCTAAAAACAGATATTAAGAGTTCGGACTTGTAAAGAATTCCTGTGAATTAAATGCATTAATAAATATAAAGCAGCTGGGAGAGTGGCTTGAGAGTTTGTTAAGACTTTCTAAGATCTTAACAGCATAAGACTAATGGGAGATCTGTAGCTAAATTACTGATCAAATGCAGGTTTAAAAATGTTTTATATTTTTAAAACAGTGTTCTTTGAACACGAGTATGAGCAAGAAGTGAAAGTAGGCTTAGCAAATGTTGTAGCCTTAGGATATAAGAGCGATATATAGGAAGGGGCAGTGCAGTAAACTGTTCAGTTCTAGAATCTGTGAGAAGCACTATGAAAATGTCAAGGAAACTGTGGGTTAGAATAGGTAGTATCTTAGCCAGGTGTGATGGCACATGCCTGTAATCCTAGTACTTGGGAGGCTGAGAGAGGAGGATCACAGGTTTGAGGCTAGCCTCAGTAACTTAGCAAAACTCTCAATAAATTAATGAGACCCTGTTTCAAAATAAAAAATTTTAAAAAGGGCTGGGAGTGTAGATTGGAAGTAGAATGCCCCTGGATTCAATCTTCAATAGCCCTCCTAAAGAATAAATAGTATTCCAGAAAACATAAAACAGCTGAGATCTCACCATATCCTACTTACTAAGATCCAACTCCACTAATTAAGTTCCTGATTGGGATGCAAGAGGGTTTATTGTTGTTGTGTGCAGTGCTAGAGATCCAGCCCAGGGATTAATACATACTAGACAAGCACTGTACCACTGAGCTATATCCCAGCCCATGTAGGAGGTTTGATTCTCCTCTGCCCAAGAGGTCTGCATGTCCATGGGGAAGGACAGAACTGAAGTTTGGGCCACATTTGGATTGCAGTTGGCAGAAGCAGCTCTGATTCCACTCTAGCCTATGGATAGAGGAGTCAGCTTTCAACAGTCAGTAAGAGCCTGTTCTAAGTAAGGCAGCAGATGAACCAGACCCCAGAGTACTACCACCCACCAGCCCTCCTGCATGAGCGCTATCCCTCATGTCGTTACCTCACTCTTTGTTCATGTTACGGTCACACCCTTGCGTGCCATCTTCAACTGTCTATATCTTCCCCATGGTGTGCTTCCTAGGAAAACCTCAATCTCAGTAAAGTCTGATCCCACCTTCTCCGTGGTGGCCTCAGACAGAGGGTTGCAGCTGAAAGTAGATTCGTTCGTGTGCTCGCTGGTCTCATTTTACACAGGGAACGACTGACTTAAGATGGGTCCTTAGTGCTGCCGCATGGCAATTCTGCTACCTCGCTTTATTTACTCTCTCAGACAATTACTGCAAATCTGGAGCCTCCAACATCCCTTTACACACTCTACACTCTCAGCTCATTAGTGTGATTTTTATATCACTCAAATGAATAGAGACAATCAGAAGGGCACTTTGTCATTCTTCTACCACCCAACCTGCAAGTGTACTTAATTCTAAAGCTCTGTGCTGTTTCTTCAAACTTGGTGCTGTGGATGAATTCTGCCAGTTACTAAGCTCAGTTCTTGCTCTCATGTGCTGAATTCTATGCCTTCTTGCTACTCATGGAAATTACTCTTATAATTGTCCACTGTCTCTTTAGTCTTCAAAAATTTCACCTATTACTGGATGATTGTCATCAGCATAAGAACTTAAACCATTCTGCCTTCTTACAGAAAAAATATTCCATGTTCCCATCTAGCTAACACATTTCTGGAGCCCTTTACAGGGAAACTCTTTCAGTGTTATCAATCCAGTTGGCTCCAGGTCTTCTCCCTCATTCTGTTTCGAATCCTCCAATCAGAGCCCACTGTCCATGCAGCAGGATAGACCTCAACTTCATAGATCTGAACCCAGCCATCAATTCTAGGTCCTCGTCTTTCTTGTAGGCAGTTGATCACTCCCCCTTTTTAATTTATGTTTATCCTTATCTTCTTTTAGCTTCTGAGACAATATTTGCTCTTTCAAAGCATATTTTGCTGGTTCCTCCTATCTCCCCAGCTACTTTACATTAACGTGTCCTGAGACTCATACCTCAAGCCTCTTTTTTCTTTAGATACACAATCTGGGTGAACTTGTTCAGTATCTTGGTTTAAAATACCTAAGCATGTTCTGAGTAGTCTATTTGCTGAAAAATGAGTTGTAGATAAATGTAATTAATTTAGCCTTGATTTTTTTTTTTGGTGTGTATTTTCATCTAGAACTTTCTTATCTGCTTAGGCTGAAGGGGCAACAAAATTAGACACATAGAATGATGCCTTCTAAATCCCATCTGTGAGAGAAGGGGTTGCTGTGAGCTGTCCAAACTTTGCTATATAAGGCTGCCCTAAGAATGAAGGGAGAGATGCAGCTGTGTTGTATGGAAGTCGGTCTGCTTTTCTCATCCTCCTCTGATTCCTGGCTCTTCTCCTTCTCTTTGCTAATTAATTCTTCTCATTGGTTTTTTTGTTTTGTTTTGTTTTCTTTTGACCTCATACTTGTGTCTCTCTATGCAGTTTATAATACTAGAATCTGTACTTTTGTACTCAATACTTCTCTAGTTCCATATTACCAAATTTTTGTCTTTATAAATTATTGAAGGGCTATTCTTCCAGTAACTTTGGGTTGTTTGGGAAACCACATTCCCTGTGTCCAGTTAGGCTTGGGAACACTGGGTGGTATGAGCCACTTGGAATTGATGGATTTATTGACTTTCCTATGTGCTGCTAGTTTGGCAGAAGCATTGAGGTCTTGCCATAAATGTCTTAAACCATTTTCTCACTTATTAGACAAAACAAATCTGCTAATGTTAACTATCTGGTAGCTGATTCATCTTATCAAAACCTAAGGAGTTGATCTTCTAACCATGCCATGGAGTGGACTTTATTAATTTTTATTTTATAGAATTAAATTTTTTTTTGCCTTTTTAACTTTTGCAAAATTTTAGGTCATCATAGATAGCCAAAATGAGAGAAAAGTAGTCATTTTTACTTATTAAAAATGATTTTTTAAAATTTTTTACATGATAGTTTGGTTCACTGACAAAGAGGTAATGATGCAAGTGTGTGTGTGTGTGTGTGAGTGTGATTTTCTTGGATTGCTGGATTGCATTCTAATTGGGGAAAATACAAATAATAAGAGGCTAAAGGAGGAGTTGTTAGCATTATGTATCTGCTGCAAATAGTTCTTTTACAATAGTTCACCAGGCAACCTTGCTACAGAGACTGTCCTTTGGGTTAAATGCCCTTTAAAGCGAGAAAATACTGTCAGATAATCAACATTAGCTGCTTCTCACTAAGTTCCCAGGACAGATTCCTATATAATGACACTCTAATTAAAACATTTCCAAATTGAAAGTCCAAGTATGCATGAAGGAATCACAGCAAACATGCCCCTTATGTTGCTCGCAAGTTCACCTCCAAGCCTCCTATTCCTTTCTCATCGTTTTCTCCTTGTCCCTAATGCGACCTGTCACTTCTCTTTTTCCTCTCCCTGGCATCAAATTATCTTAAGGATCATTTTTAAATTAGAACCACGCAACTCCAAAGGAAAGACAATGAAATCATTAAAAATAGCAATTCATTAAACATAGCAATTTCAGCCAGGCTTGGTAGCATGTTTGTAATCCTAATACTCGAGAGGCTGAGACAGGAGGATGGCGGGTTTGAAGACAACCTCAGCAACCTAGTGAGATTCTCCGCAACCTAGCAAGACCCTGTTTCAAAACAAAAAATAAAAATGGCTGGGGGTGTAGCTCAGAGGTAGAATGCCTCTAGGTTGAATCCCTAGTAACACACACACACACACACACACACACACACACACACAC
>PVJS01004859.1:0-66961 GCA_004027185.1 Glis glis | reverse complement strand
CCCTCCGCAACTTCGTGAGACCCGGTTTCAAAATAAAGTATAAAAATAGGGCTGGGGGTGTAGCACGGAGGTAGAACACCCCTGGGTTCAATCCCCGGTACCGCAAAAAAAAAAAAAAATTTTTTTTTTGTTTTTATTAAGTATTGATTTGGTAGTAATATTTGTAACATATATGGGAGTTATGAATATTTAGAATGCAGTGAGCACTTGGGTATCCACTCTCCTATTTAAGGAAAAGAATGTTTCTATTACTTTGAGTTTCCCTATGTATCTTTCCCTAACCCCATTCAATTCCCATCACCAATAGGCATAACCACTATTCTAAATTTTGTGTATATTGTTCCTTTGTCCTTTTTCATAGCTTTGTTGCATAGGTTTACTATCTAAATAATACTTTGTTTAGTTTATATGCTTTTGATCCTTATAAAAATGGAATTGTGAATGTATTCTATGACATACCTTTTTGATCAGTACTATTTTATGAGAAGCATAAATGTGGCTGTATATAGCTTGAATTACTCCTCCTCCCCCTTCTCTCTTTTTGTCTCCTCTTTTCCTTTCTCTTCCTTTTTCTAGATATTGTTTTATTAAATGGATACATCACAATTTCCTTATCCATTTCTATTCCAAATGGACAGTAACAGCTTCTTTCCAATTTTAAGCTTCAGTGGACAATGCTGTTGTGAACATTCTGGTATGTATGTCCTTGGGCATGTGCATATGAAATTTTCTAGGGTCATATTCCTAGGGAATGGAATTTTGGGTTCATGGGGTATGCACATATTTGATTTTATTGGGTACCACCAGACTTTTCTACAGTGGTTGTTTTTGGTTTTGTTTTGTGTGGTAATACTGGGGATTGAACCCAAGGGCAGTCTACCTCCAAGCTACACCCCCAACTCTTATTTTTTTAAATTTTGAAACAGGGTCTCACTAAATTGGAGAGGGCCTCACTAAGTTGTTGAGGCTGACTGCAAACCTGCAATCCTCCTGTCTCAGTCTCCCAAGTACTGGGATTACAGGCGTGCACTACCAGGCCTGGCACTTAGCTTCTTGTTAATGACGTTAATCACTTTAGCAGCCACACTCTCCTTGGCTGCAACTTTATGCACACTACTTTTCCGGCCAAACTACAAGTTTTTCAAATATTTACACTCTGCTTTTTGCCCCCAATTTCCTCTGTGAGTCTGATTAAAAGAAACCAGGAATACCTGTGCCACAGCCTGAATGCGGTGCTTCCTTGAAATTTTCTCCACCAGATTAACTGGTCTGCCGCCTTTAAACTTGGATTCACACAAAGTCTCGGGGTATGGATAAAATGCAGCCAAGTTCTTTGCCAGAATGTAATATGGTCTGTAGTCCAATTCCTAATAGTCTTCATTTATATCTGAAACCTAGTGAGCACAGCCCTTACTATCTGCATTCCTCTCAGCATTCTAGTCTTCTGAGCTCCCCCCAGAGTCACCCACTAAGTTCTGCTTACAGCATTCTAGAGCTTCTCTAGCCTCTATCTCCAAACCTTTCCAAACTCCTCCTGAAAACCAGCTCCAAATACTTTTGAACCACACTGGCAGATATAGTCTCAGCAACAACCTCACTTCTGGGTACTAATTTTCTGGGTTAGCTATCTGATACTATGACAAAATACCTGGTAAAATCAACTTAAAGGAGGAAAGGCTTGCTTTAACCCACTCGGAGGTTTCAATCCTTGACCACTTGCTCTGTTTATGGGCCATGGTGAGGCAGAACATCAGGGTGGAAAGCATGTGGTGGTTCAGCAAGCAGAAAGTAAGGGAGGGGCTGGGCACAAGATAGAACCTCCAAAGGCACACCCTAGTAAACCTGCTTCCTTCTACCAGGCCCCACCCTTTAAAGGTGCAACCTGTTCCCAATAGAGCTTTCAGCTGGGGACCAGGCCTTTAACATGTAAGCCTTTGGGGGACATTTCTGACTAAACCATAACATCATTTGTTTGTAACTTTACAACACTTGATATTGTTTTACAAATTTCTTTTGCCAATATAGTGGGAGTGAACTAGGATCTTATGGCTTGTTTTAAAATAGTTATACTAAGGTATAACTGATGTACAATAAATGGCACATATGTATACAGTTGTATAAGTTTTGCAATATTCCTGTGAAACCATCACCACAATCAAGATAATGTGTATGACCATTACCCACAAAAGATTTCTCTGCCCCTTTATAATCTATCTTCTCCCCTACCCCTCTGCCCCCCAGACAACAACTCACATGTTTTCTGTTATCACAGGATAGTTTGCATTTTCTAGAATTTATATAAATTGATCCATGCCGTATGTACTCATTTTTGTCTGACTTCTTTCACTCAGCATAATAATAAAAATAGTTTGTCCTTTATATTTCTGAGTATATTGTATTGTATATATACTGTATACTAAAATTGGTTTATCCACTCATCTGTGGATGAACATTTGAGTTGTTTCCAGTTAGGGGCTATTACAAATAAAGCTGGTACAAACATTATGCACAAGACTTGTGCATAATTGTTTGTTTTTTTTTTTTTTGCGGTACTGGGGATTGAACCCAGGGGCGCTCTACCTCCGCTCTACACCCTCAGCCCCATTTTTTTATACTTTATTTTGAAACCGGGTCTCACGAAGTTGCGGAGGCCTCACTAGGGAGAGAGAGACAGAGAGAGAGAGAGAGAACGAGAGAGCGCGCGCTGAGGCTGGCCGTGAACCCGGATCCTCCGATTTCCGCCTCCCAAAGTACTGGGATTACAAGCGTGCGCCACCACGCCCGGCTATAATTGTTTTTAAATACATAAACCAGAACACCAAGCTGTAAGTAGTCATTAGGAAGTGTCTGTCAGGCTGGTACTTAGCAGTCTTTGGCACGTATCACCCTTCATATAAGCAGGGCTGTTACAGCAACCAAATCACAGATCCGGACAGGTCTAAGGGAATAATCTGGGGTATGGTAGGCAGAGGGGAATCAAGAGAGTGTGGGCTCCTTGCAGTGCCCATCAGTCTCTGCCCTTTGGAAACTGCCCTGTGACTCATTCTCCCAGCCTCTTCTCTGCCAGTCCAGTCACCTTTTCTCTGTCAGGAGAGGATCTGCTGCCTCCTGATATTCTTTGTGACCTTTGTTTTTGTTTGTTAAATTAATGATAACAGTAACTAACATTTGTTGAGCTTTCTGTAGCTCAGAGGCAGAATGCCCCGGGGTTCAATCCCCTGTTACAAAAACAAAACAAAATAAAAGTCGAATTCCCAGCACTCTTCTCCCTAATGGTTCACTTTTACCCCATTTCATCTTCTCAACAGCCCCATGAAGGCAATAATGTCTTTTATCCTCCTGCCTTATGGGGCTGCTTTAAGGCTGAAGTGAGAAAATGCACATAAAGTACCCAGACTAGTGTCTGGAACATAAATTTATGTTGTTATTGTTGATAAAACTGTCGCCTTCCTGGATGGATAGTAAACCCTCTCTGTAATCATTATATTCCCTTTATCTGGACCCTGGAATCTGATGGCTCTGGGTACCAGCTGACATTTTCCAAAAATTATTTCCCAGGTTAAGGAGGTCTGGGGAGGCCAGGTGTGAAATTGATAATCCTTAAAGTCAAGCTTCCAGCTGGGAGTGGTGACACACACCTGCAATCCCAAGTACCCCAGTACTTGGGAGGCTGAGACAGGAGGATCGAAAGTTTGAGGCTAGCCTCAGCAACTTAGCAAGACCCTCAGCAATTTAGTGAGGCCCTGTTTCAAAATAAAAAATAAAATAGGACTGGGGATATAGCTCAGAGACAGAATGCCCCTGGGTTCAATCCCCAGTTAAAAAAAAAAAAGTCAAACTTCCAACTTTAAGTTCAAGAAAACTGTTATTGAATGTGTTTTGGGTTTCTCCCTCCTAAGATCCCATTAAAATGGGTCTAAGGGAACAGCCTCCTGAGTTGCTGGGATCACAGGTGTGCTCCATGGTGCCAGCTGCAAGGCTGCAGCTGGGAGCTGAACTGGCTGGGCCAAGGTTCTCAGTCTTGCTATTCCCTGGAGCTGGCTGGTTTGTCAAATGTCTGGGCACACAGGCTTAAGAGGGATAGTAGAGGAATTATAAAAGGTACAAACCTGGCATATTTTCAGATAAATGAAAGTTGGGAGAGTGTATCACCCAGGCACCTGCATCACAATAAACACTGAAGGTAAGTAGTTCCCTCCAGCTGGAGATTGATGCCAGAGGAGAACCTGAATGTACAGGAAGAGTTCTGAAAAGGTAAAATATTGCAGATATACATGTGTGTGTTCCATATATATACATATATATGTGTGTGTGTTATACATATATACATATATATACATACATATATATATATATATATATGTATTACCCTTTTTAAAAAAAAAGATTTCTTTAAGGGTAACTAAATTTTAAAGTAAAACTATTAACATATATAGATGAAAAATATATGGCAAAAGGTGCATAAGAGACTTAGGTAAGTAGAATTATGTTACTATAATGTTCCTATTTGTGACAGGTGGTGGTATGATATTAATTTTAAGTAGACTATGGTAAGTAAAGGAGGGATATTGTAATCTCTAGCAACGACTGAAAATAATGACACCAAGGGGCATAACTAAAAGAAAAAGCAAAAGAGGGGCTAAAACAGATTTGATTGAAGGGGTGGGGCAATGTGGTACAATGCAATAACAAAAGCAAACAACAACCAACAAAAAGGCCATGAAGGAGTAAGAGGGTAAGAAGTACTCTCCTACTCTAAATAACTAAAAAGATTACTAGTTGGGCGTGGTGGTGCACGCCTGTAATCCCAGTATTTGGAGCAGGAGGATCGCAGGTTCAAGGCCAGTCTCAGCAAATTAACATATATAGATTTTAATTTATATATGAGTGAGACCCTCAGCAACTTAGTGAGACCCTGTTTCAAAATAAAATAAAGGGCTGGGGTATAGCTCAGAGGTAGAATGCCCCTGAGTTCAATCCCCAGCACCACAAAAAAAAAGATTAACAAAATATAGAACCTACTGTTTTCACACACTGGGCAACAGACCACAGGACTGTGGCAACTGGGAAAAGGATGACACACAAGATGAGCTCTCCCATTGCCCAGGACCTCTGCCTGGAAGGGGATCCAGGACATGCGTAAGGAAGGGAAGACTGAACAAGAGTGCACTTTCACTGAGTCAAAGAGATGGAGGTCAGAGTCGTGAAGAGCAAGAAGCTATGGGGAAAGAAAGTCTCAGAAATCTGAGCAGCTGAATACAGATCTGCTTGTACAAAGCTTCCAACCACAAGGTTTGGTTGGAAGGACGTCCAGAGAAAGAACAATGGCTGCTCATGAGCAATTCAATTGTTTATAAAAACAATTTGGTTTATGAACAGATTATTTGATTAGTTTGAATTGGTTCTTTAATAGTCTGTCCAACCTCAGGGTAAGAGAAAAATTGGCATCCTGCCCCTGGTGGCGCTGGTGGGAGGATGAAGAGCGTGATTCTGAGCCAGGAGAGACCCCATCAAAGTATGCATCACTAGCCTGGTGTTCCCTACCCTGAGAGCTTTTCTCTATTTCTAATGATGCTCGCAGAATTCCAATACCCAATTCCAAGACGGTGCCAGATAGTGGGCATTATAGACCATCACTAGTCATGTACAGATGAAGAAACCAAGACAAAGCAAAGCTGTAGCTCCACCTGCACCCTTGCAGTGTGGGGATTGAACCCCGGGCACTCTACCACTGAGCTTCATATCCAACCCCTTTTATTTTTAATTTTTGTTTGTGGTACTGGGAATTGAACTCAGGTGAGTTCAATTAAACTCAGGTGAGTTGAACCCCCAGCCCTTTTTATATGGGGGGACAGGGTCTCACTAAAATGCCCAGGCTGGCCTCAAACTTGCAATCCTCCTGCCTTAGCCTCCTGAGTTGCTGGGATCACACGTGTGCTCCATGGTGCCAGCTGCAAGGCTGCAGCTGGGAGCTGAACTGGCTGGGCCAAGGTTCTCAGTCTTGCTATTCCCTGGAGCTGGCTGGTTTGTCAAATGTCTGGGCACACAGGCTTAAGAGGGATCAATGTCCTATCACACAATTCTTCCCAAGGTAAAGTTTTAGAAGCACGCGTAGTTGCCAAGAAAAATCCCATGAATTGTGACATTCTTGCTCTGGGCAAAATAAGCAGCCAAACACAACTATTCATGTTATTGGTATGAGCAGAATTGAGGTTTCGACGTGGGATCATTTGTCTTCATGCTGGAAGAGAAACAAAGGGCAGATTCAGTTACTACCATGTTCAGGACAGCCATAGCCTCTCCTTTTACTTGAAATGTTTGAGTGTCCCATGTCCTAAGATTAAATGACCCTGACCTTGACGGCACCTTTGAGTGACATTGACACTTCCTGCAATCCTAACCCTCTGCAGTTTCAAGGATAGCCATACCCTCGGAGCTAGGCCAGAGCTTTACAAACTTCATTAAACAGAGTGGAGTGAGGTTGCAATGCATCAGAGTTTAGGTTTGATGTCTTTACTTCCTTGAGAGTCTGTTTGGTGTCTGATGAGATCATATTTTACAGGCCTCTACCTCTACAGAAGGGGCCGAGGGGCTCCAAGTTACAGCATTGCAAACGAAACCTGGGAGGGAGCACACCAGCTGCTGAATTATAAGGCGAGTGACAGGGTTTGGTATTGAGGCTGTTTTGTATACTAGGACTAAAAAAAAAAAAAAAGCTCATTTCTCAGTGGTTGTAGATTGAGGGGTGACCTCACAGGGCCCAGGTGGGACAGAGTGAACTGAATGAGATACAGTGCAATTTGATATCTTGGAAATTTTAAATGTTGAAAAGAAGCCAGGCGTGGTGGTGTATACCTGTAATCCCAGTACTTGGTACACTATAACAGGAGGATAGCAGGTTTGAGGTCAGCCTCAGCAACTTAGTGAGACCCTGTTTCAGAACAAAAATAAAATAGAGTATAGCTTAGAGGTAGAATGCCCCGGTTTCAATCCCCAATACCAAAAACAAACAAACAAAAAACACTGAAAGAATTATTTGGCAGTTGACAGTGAATTTTCAGGCATCATTCACAAGGACTGCCTTTGGCTGTCCCCAGGGCCTGGTCTGCACAGGTCTGCTGGCCCGCAGGTTTGGCTGTGCATCGCACTTGTACTATTCCACACCAGCCTTCTCACCTACCAGCTGGGCACCTCAAAATCCTAAGCTCTGTAGGAACTGTACTCATAGGTTTTTCTGGAAGTTATGACCAGTGAACTTTGTAATCCCAGTATTTGGGAGGCTGAGGCAAGAGGATTGTAGGTTCGAGGCCAGTCTCAGCAACCTGGCAAGACCCTCAGTAACCTAGTGAGACCCTGTTTCAAAATAAAAAATAAACTAGGGCTTGGGGTGCAGCTTGGAGGTAGAATGCCCCTGGATTCAACTCCCAGTACCGGGAAAAAAAAAAAGACCAGTGAACTCACTGGCTTCAGATACTGCCATCCTTGGTCACCAACCCCAACTGAAGGCCCCCTCTGTGTCTATTTTATTGCTTGTTAGCTCTAAACGTACCTCTCACTGTCTGCTCTAAAATGGAGTTGGGTCCTTTGGACATTTCTCTGTTTAGCTGATGTGCTGTTGAGCTTTGCCAGTGGAGCATGTTGGGGGAGCTCCTACTCTTCCTGGCACTGGTGTTTCCCATTCGCCTCTTGCTCCTGTGGTACAGCTGTCACAGAGTGGGTGAGGTGCATCCGGAGGTGCTCACCCCTATCAAATTCCAGCACCCCATCGGAGGATTCTCGAGGAGCCTCGTCAGCATCCTAGTGGTCAGCTTCCTCACGTGGTCCTGCCAGCCCGAGTTGTTTCCTGGTTTCCAGCATAGGAGGCGGAGCAATGGCCCCAAATGTCCATGACCTAACCTCTAGAACATGTGACCATGTCATGTTACATGGCAGGGAAGAAGTGAGGTTGCAGGTGGCATTAAGTTAACCTACAGATTATCCTGGATTATTTGGATGGGCCCAAGGTCATCACAAGGGTCCTTTAAATGTGAAAGAGGGAGGCAGAGAACTCAGAGTCAGTTAATAAGTGACGCTGGAAGCAACTGTGGAGTACTGTGGTGTGACCACTCGCCCTGCCACTGCTGACTTTGAAGATAGAAGAGCCATGCAGCAGGAAGGGCCGGAGCATTGCAGGATAGGCGACCTTGCCATCATCAAAACTGTCCCATCCCTGCAACCTCTCACCTCCAGATTCCTGAGTATGTAAAACAAAAACCAAATACTTCTCCAAACAAACACCATGGATTTTAGTTAATCCCACTAGAGTGATTTGGAGACAAAATTGTTTCTGTTATGCCACACAGGGAAGAATCCTTCCCAGTCCTTCCTCTGAGTTCCATCTAACATGAAGCACAGTTTTCCAGTCTATTATCACCAAGTATTTATTGGTTTTGGTTTGTCTGTCTGACTTTCCTAATTCTGTGAGTCCCTTGAGGACCATCTGATCTATTTTGGTGACCCCAAAATCTACTACTATGCCTGGCCCATAGTAGCTACTTGGTAACCTTTTGTTAGATAAGTGAATGGCTGGTTGAATGTGATCGTGTGGAGGATGAGGATGAGACATCAGTGGCAGTGAGACCAGCGAAGAGGCTGTAGCAAGTGAGAATCCAGACAAGAGGCAGGGAGAGCCCACGGCACAGTGGACCATCTCCCATGAGAGAAAGGGAGCTAATGGAGATGACCGAGGAGGCAGAAGGGACAGAACCTGGTAAGGGTAGGGTAAGAGCATGAAGGAGGAGAGGAGGACTTCAAGATGGCTGGCGGGTGGATTTGGGTGTCCACTAGTCTGTGGTCTTGGACAAGCTATTTTCAAACATGTCAGCAGCTCAGTCCCTCGTGTGAACAGTGCAGAGAGCAGTAACATGCACTTCATAGGCTTCCCATGCAAAGCGAATGACTTAGTACATATAAATTGCTCATGAATCACTCTGTAAATTACCATTGCCTGGCACAGGTAAGTGTTCAATGCATGTCATCAGTTCTCATCACCATCACCAGTGCTGGGACAGGAGAGTAGGAAAGTGGGCAGGGGGTTGAGAGAGGAGGTGGCAGTGAGCAGAAGGGGACCCCAGGAGGAAGGGGCCAGCTCACTAGCAGAGTGACTTCAGGATGCTAAACACCCCTCTCCCTCCCCGGAAAGAAAGATTTCATTTAAAGTGGGACAGAAAGTCATTTTAATGAGCTCAAGAGAAATGGGGATTAGAGGCAGCCTGCTTTTATTTAAGACTTGTGTCAACTGGTTATACTGCTTTGATTATTGTTTTAAACATGTCCCAGGGGGTTTGTGGTAGGAAAAGGAGTGTTGAGGATGCTCATTTTTAATGTGAAGAATGGTAAACTATTCTGGGGCGCAGTAGGAGTCTCAGGAGGGTTGTACCTAACAGATTTCTGCAACAATTAGTGAAGCTCAACAGCAAGCATAATGTAAAAGGCACAGTAGAGGGTCATGGGCCCCACGGAAATGCAGGGAGTGACCTGACTGGCAGGTGAAACGGGGGGGGGGAGACCCTCTCGACCTGCCACCACGAGCAGGGGTTATGTACTGGTGACTGGTGACCAGGGACAATGACAAAAGCCCCCTCACTGGCAGTCTGAGAAGGCCAAGCGTTGGGCACGTGTTATTCGAATCCTCTTGATTTCTCTCCAAGAAGGGGATATTACCATGCTCATCTTAAGGATGAGAAAACCTAGGAGTAAAGAGGTCAAGTCACATTTTCAACCAACCAGGAAGAGGCATCCAGGATTCCAGCCGGGTCTGGCGACCCAGATTTGGCCATTTCCTTGCCGCTGTGTCGCGGTTCATCTGGGTATGTTTGCGTCTGCCTTACGGGAAGTGTTTTTCAGCTCATGTGCAATCTGAGCACGTACATGCCACCAGGAGGAGCAGAGTACACGCCTCCCACCGCGGCCGTCACAGGCTAAAGGTAGAAGCCTGGGGACACACAGCTACGGCTCAGGGAGAAAGAGCCACTCTGCACGTGATGGGGCCATGGAGTGCTCAAACATGGTTCTGGGTGTGTTTGTGAGGCTGTTTCAGGATGAGGTTAACATTTAAACTGGCAGACTGAATAAAGCAAATTGCTTTCCCTAATGTGGGTGGGGCCCATCCAAAAAGTTGAAGGCCTGCATAGAACAAACAGGCTGACCTCTCCTGAGAAGGAATTCCTCCTTCCAGACTGCCTCCAAGCAGGGACTGGGACTTTTTCATGCCTTCAAGACTTGAATTACACACTGGCTCTTCCTGGGAGAGCTCACCAACATACCCTGAGACCTTGGGACTTGTCATCCTCCAGAAGCACATGAGCTGACTCCTTTTTGTTGTTGTTGTGGTGGTGGTACTGAGGATTGAACTCAGGGCATTCTGCCTCTGAGCTACACCCCAACTCTGTTTATTTTTTATTTTGAAACAGGGTCTCACTAAGTTGTGGAGGGTCTCACTAAATTGCTGAGGTTGGTTTCGACCCTGTGATCCTCCTGTCTCAGCCTCCCAAGTACTGGGATTACAGGTGTGTGCCACCACACCCAACTCAGTTATTTTATATATAAATATATGTACACACACACACACACACACACACACACACACACACACAGCCTATTGGCTGTATTTCTCTGGAGATCTCTGATAAATATCTTGCATTGTCTTCCATGTCCGTGCCAACATGCAATGGTAAAGTAAGAAAACACTTTATCCTTCAAAATGCCATAGATAGAAACCATATTTGCAGTAATATGTGGACTTGGAGCAGATATTGGTTATTCCTTGCATTTATTATTCTGGACCCTGATTCAAGGAAAGGAACAAGTCAAGGTGGTCAGGCTGCAACAAACAGTGTGGTTGGCGGCTTTCTGGGGTGGACCACGGGATGCCAGCACCAGACTTCCAGCACCACCCTGTGAGGGCTCCATCCATCACACTGGTGTCTGTGATCAGTCTGGATGCTCGACCTCCCCCCAGCACAGGGGTGAAGAGGGGAAGGGAGGGCATGTGCCCTACAGAGCAGAATCGACATAAAATGCAAACCCAAAGCAAAGGAAGACATTCAAGCTGTTCTCTGATTCCTAGCAAGGAGAGCTTAGAGCTTGGAAGTTACTATCTAAGTCCATCCCACTATAGATTGTTGATATTTTGTTGTATATGATTATGGTTGAAAATAGTAATAATAATAGTGAGCATTAGTTGAATGATTGCTATGTTCCAGCTGCCTTAGTCATCAAGCTTGTCCCCTAACTGGGTGTGCCAGTTTTTAGATGACAGTTCTTTTTGATGACAGTTCCCTCTTACAGTAACATGTGCTGCCTCTCAGGACATCAGCATTGTAATCAGACCACCTCTAAGTGTCCAGGCTTCGGTTCCAAATCCATGTTCTGCCCCTCAGGCTATGCAGCCATGGGAAAGTGACCTAAACTCTCATGGCCCCAACCTTTGCACCTGTCCAGCAGGGATTCTAGCACCTTCTTCATAGGTCATTGTGGGGACTAAAAGATAAACATGGGTCGAGCATCCAACACAGTGCCTGGCACTTAGAAGGTGATGAATGAGTGCTTGTCTTTCAGATAAGAGTTGTCACCTATTGCTCCTGTCCCTTTATCCACCATCACCTAACTCTTGGAAGCTTCTTAGGGTTTTTTTCAATACACTTGCACAGAACTGCTCAGTTCAATTTAGGATTCATTCATTGAGTGTAAATGCAAATATGATGCTAAACATGTTGGATAGGTCTGGAATTCCTGAGGTTATAGTTAACTTTTTTGTTGGCGTGACCAAAATACCTGACAACAACATCTTAGGAAAGGAAAGGTTTATTTGGCTCATGGTTTCAGAGGTTCAGTCCATGGTTGGCCGGCTTCAAGGCAAAACCATCATGGTGGCAGGGGATGGTAGAGGACAGTTGCTCAGCCTATGGCAGCCAGAAAGCAGAGAGGTGGGGGGAAGGGACCAGGGACAAATATAGTCCCCAGTGACCTACATTTTCCAGACATGCCCTACCTTCTACCAGTAACCGCCCAGCAAATCCATTCAGATGATGAATCCATCAAATGGATTAATTCACTGATAAGGTTAGAGCTTTCATGACTCAATAATTTCATCTCTGAACACTGCGGCATTGCCAATGCATGAGCTTTTTTGGGGGACATTCCAGATGCAAACCATCCACTAAGTGTCCCTAGCTTTTGAGGTGGGGTCTGCAGGGTGAATCCTTGGTTTGTTCCAGTTCTGCCCATCCTTGGCATTGACTCAGGGCAGCTGGAGGCTTTAAAGGAACAGAGTTGGACAGACTCTGTGGCTTGCCTTTCAGGGATGGGATGAGCTGTCTAACCTCACTGCAGAGAAGCACAGAACAGGCTTGCAGGGTGGCTGATATCTCAAATCCCAGAGTGTGAATTTTGGAAAAGAACTTCCTAACGCTCCATAGAAGTAACCCAAGTCTTCTGTAATGTAAAGTGGTGCCGGTGATGTTTTCTTCAGCAGTAGGAAGGAAACATTGAGATAAAGAAGTGGCTGTTGTTCTGATTGCCCTCTCAACGTTTCCTCTCACTATCTCAGAAGACCCCAAAAGGACAGGGCAGAGTCAACTCCTGCACCAAGTAGAGACAGCCCAGCACCTGTTCTGAGGGCAGCCTGGTGACTCCTGCTTGTGTCAAAGGTGTTTGTTTGCTCTTCATCCTGGCATCTGCTAGGTCCAGGTGCTGGAGCTATTTTGGTAGCTGACTTGGGGAATTACTTCCAGCCATCCCAAAAGCAGACCTCATAAGCCTATAATTGCTCTGAAGCTCTGTGTGTGTGCATGTGTGCACGTGCGTGTGTGCTTCCTGACTTGGGCTGCAAAAGCGTGCTCACTGATAATCAGCCTGATTTGGAGTCGTGAAGCACCCCTGCCTGACTTTCTGCCCTTTCTTATGTCCACTGGCTCCTCTTTAACCACCAGGGGATAAAGTCTTTGAGGAAGACAATTGTTCTGAGCACAGTCTGGTCTGAATGTGCCCTTCTGGCTGTAGTTAGCCCTTTGGGTGCCCCTGGGGTGGACAGACAGACTCTTATAGGAGCTGAGGCGTGTCAGGAGAGAGTACTCTGTGGTTTTGCTTTCCTGTGATGCCAAGGCGCTTCTCCTTTCAAAACGAACTCTAAGAAAGGTCAGGAGCCAGGCTGAGAAGTGACTACAAAATAAGGAAAATTGAACAAGAGAAAGGAGAATTAAGCAGTTATAGCAACACATTTTTTCAGGTAGGTACAAGGAAAAAATTCCTCCCAGCAGGATCAGAAACCATAATTGGAATTCTAAGGAAGTTAAAGATGCCATTCAGGGTGGCAGCAGCAGGGGTGACAACCACCACATCATCTTGAAAGTTCTGACCTCACACCGGGCACCAGGCTGGGGCCAGGATTAAACACTCTCTTGGTTGCTATTTCATTTCTGTGATACATGGTCTCAGCCCCATTTTACCTGGTGGAAATGGAGGCTCAGATTTTAAGCCACTGGCTTGAAATCACGAAGGGGGCACAGCAGCTCCAGGCTTCAAATGCAGGTCTGTTTCAAACCCCTGGGTCACTCTCGTTCTCCCATTTCTATCAACAGGCTCTAGAGCAATGCCAGAGTGAGATGATGCGGTGGTAGAATAATGCTGCCTATTTTCCAGAGGTGCCCAGGTACATGAGACACCTGTATGAAGGCACTGCGAGGCGCGTGGTACCCTCCAAGTGTTCCTCTCAGCTCATCATTGGGCCATTTGATTTTCCAACTCTGCCAATGTATTCTTAGGGCATTTCTCAGTCCGGTCATTAGGGGGAGGCAGTGGACAATGCATATAAGCAAACTGTCTCGGAAGGAAAGTGTATCTCTCCTGTAAATGATGCTTAGAGATTTAAAATAGATAAGGGCGGTTTGTATCAGGCACTGGCTGCCACTGCTGGCATATTTCCATGGTGGCATCTTTGTCTATCACAAATACTTTTTTTTGGTAATGTGGAGTATTGAACTCAGGATGTTCTACCTCTGAGCTATACCTCCAGTCCTTTTTATTTTTTATTTTGAAACAGGGTCTTGCTAAGTTGCTGAGGTTGGCCTTGAACCTACAATCCTCCTGTCTCAGCCTCCCAAGTACTGGGATTACAGGTGTGTGCCACCATGCAGTTTACCACAAATACTTTTGAATAGTGGATATTGCCTAAAATATGAACACAACATAGGAAAGGGCCCAACATTGGTGTTCTCTCTTTATTTCCAGGCTTCCTGCTTCTGTCCCTCATGTGATTCTGCCTGCGGTCTTTTCAGTTTTCACTGAGTGGCCGCTTCTCCTTCTTTCTCTCCTTTCTGCTTCATTGGTCACCTGCGCCAGCTCCAGGAAGATGTGTTCCTGAGCCTCCGCCCCACGGAGGCTGCTGCCTGGCACCTTCATGTCTCTTCCTCAGCCTGGGGGTCTCCAAGGTGGCCTGCTTGGCTATTGCGTGCAGGTCATTCTGTGGGTAGCTGTGGGTCTGTTTCTATTTTTATTTTTTTTGGTACTGGGGGTTGAACCCAAGGGCATTCTACCTCCGGGCTACACCCCGAGCCCTAGTTTTTATTCTTTTTTTTGAAACAGGGTCTCACTAAGTTGCGGAGGGCCTCACTAAGTAGCTGAGGCTAGCTGCAAACCCAGATCCTCTGGTCTCAGCCTCCCAAGTGCTGGGATTACAAGCGTGCGCCACCACACCTGGCTTTATTTTGAAACAAGGTGTTGCTAAATTGCTGAGGCTGACCTGCAAACTGCAATCCTCCTGTCTCAGCCTCTCCCAAGTACTGGGATTACAGGCGTGCACTACCACGCATAGCCAGATGGCCCTCTTCTTTTTTTTTTTTTTTTGTTGCAGTACGGGGGATTGAACGCAGGGGCGTTCTACCTCTGCGCTACACCCCCGGCCCTATTTTTTTATGCTTTATTTTTGAAACCGGGTCTCACGAAGTTGCGGAGGGCCTCACTAGGTAGAGAGAGGGGAGAGAGAGAGAGAGAGAGAGAGAGAGAGAAAGATATCACGCGCACGCGCGCATGTGCGCTGAGGTTGGCCGCGAACCCGGATCCTCCGGTTTCCGCCTCCCAAAGTACTGGGATTACAAGCTTGCGCCACCACGCCCGGCGATGGCCCTCTTCTTGTACCCACGAATTCCGACATCTCAGCCCACTTCTCTTTATGTGGTGGAAAGAGTGAAAGAGCTCTCTGGGTCTCTTTTATAAGATCCCATTCATGAAGTCTCAACTCTCAGGACCTAATTACCTCCCAAAGCCCAGCTCCCTCACACGGGGGTTAGATTTGAACATCTGAACTTCAGGGAACACACACTTTCAGTCCATAACAGGCTCTTGCCAACGGGAAGAGCGGCTCTCTTACCTCTGCTTCCCCCACAGCTGTGTGCCACTCCCCCTGCCCTTAGGATGAGTCCTACCGTTCCACACCTTCTGAATGAACACTTTCCAGGCACACCTAAGTCTTTAAGTTCATGGGGACAAATCTTGAGTCCTTCCCAGTACACTCTCCATGTGTATGGACTGTTGCCGGCCCTGGCCCTGTGGCTCCTGGGCACGTCTGAGCTCCGGTGGTGGACTGGACAGCTCTAGCTGCAGATGAAGTCTCTGTTTTAGTTGGAAAGAATTGTCGTTTCCGCCATAACTACCTTTTTCTTGTCCGGTCCTTCCTGATTCTTCTTTTTTCTTCTGTATGTTCCTCAATCTCTTTCGTTCTAAATACCACCATAGTGGTTTCAAAACTAAAGTGCTGTTACAAGGACACAGGATTTGCTTAGAGGAGCTCCCCTGCCCAAACTTGTGACAATCCGAGCATCAATATTAATAGCAACAGGAATGGGTAATAACCCACTGCATTAAAAAAGAACCTGGCCAGGCGTGGTGGCGCACGCTTGTAATCCCAGTACTTTGGGAGGCGGAGACCGGAGGAACCGGGTTCGCGGCCAGCCTCAGTGCTCTCTCTCTCTCCCTGTCTCTCTCTCTACCTAGTGAGGCCCTCCGCAACTTCATGAGACCCGGTTTCAAAATAAAGTATAAAAAAATAGGGCCGGGGGTGTAGCGCGGAGGTAGAACGCCCCTGCGTTCAATCCCCGGTACCGCCAAAAAAAAAAAAAAAAAAAAAGAACCTGTCAAGCCAGGTGTGGTGGCACATGCCCATAATCCCAGTACTTGGGAGGCTGAGACAGGAGGATTGCAGGTTCGAGGCCAGCCTCAGCTATTCAGAGAGACCCTCAGCAACTTAGCAAGAACTTGTTTTAAAAATAAAGAATAAAATAGGGGGGTGTATCTCAGAGGTAGAATGCCCCTGGGTTCCATCCCCAGTACCAAAATAAATAAATAAATAAATAAATAAATAAATAAAAATTGAGGGACATTCTAAAAAGCAACTGGCCTGGGATACTTCAAAAAGTCAATATCATAAAAGACAAGAAATTTGGGAACGAGCCCAGATTAAAAGAGATTGACGAGACATGCAAACAAACACAGAGTGAGCCTTGGTTGAATCATGGATATTTGGGGAAAATTGTGCTCCAAAGGACATTATTACACAGTTGAGGAAATTTAAATATGGACTGTAATAGTATTACATCAACATTAAAAAATTACAACTTGGCTAATAAGAAAACATTAAAATGAAATAAACTATCATTCATCATTTACGTACATATGTCTCAGAAAAACAATGTGTGTGTTGTTCTAAAAGTCTACATAGGTTATGGGCTGGTAAATATTCTTGCGATCCTTGCTGACTTCTTTGCTGATGTCCTCTCAATTTTATTTCCTTTACTTCTCTGTTAGTCACGGAGAATGGGGGGGGGAATAGTCAAGAAATGGCAGCTTGAAGGGCACCGTAATTAATTGGTGTTTCCCTTTGGGACGACTGTGGAGACCACAGCCTTTGACAGCAGGAGCTACTTCTGTTTTTATTGGACGAGAGCCTGCCTGGCACTGGCTTGGGTTGTCATTTTTACTTCCTTTGGGTTCTGAAAGGTTACTTATTTGAAAAGCACAGAATTCCCTTTCTTTGCCCTTTCCAGCTCCATGCTGGGGCAGCAGCGGGGGTCCAGGGAGGCCCTTTAAGTGGGTCATGTGGTTCCTGCTGCTCCTTGGGCTACACCACGGGAAGTGAGGCCTGCAGCTCCTCGCCAAGAGGGAAAGCTTGTTGCTATCTTTAAGTTATTATTAATGGCTAGGCGTGGTGGTGCACGCCTGTAATCTCAGTACTTGGGAGGCCAAGACAGAAGGATCGCAGGTTTGAGGCCAACCTCAGCAACTCAGAGAGACCCTGTTTCAAAAACAAGGCTGGGGGCATAGCCCAGAGATAGAATGCCCCTGGGTTCAATCCTTAATACCACACAAAAAAACTTTTGCTATTAGAATTCCAATAGTAAGGTTGGCTTCATAAATACTAGAATTATAAAGAATGAATAATTATGTAGGAACAGTCTTTTCTGCCAAGTACAAACCTTTTCTTGGCTTTAGAGAGTTTTTTTTTTTTGGTTGATGTCAGGAGTATTTCAGAAAAGGATTACACTATTGGAGCCAATGCCCAGGTTTGGAAGATGTTGATAGAAACCCCGGATAAATCTTGGTGACCCCTGAACATAGGCACCTGTGCCTCCCGGCCTGTGGTGGATCCCAAGGAGACACAAGCTTCTTAGCACCGCCCCGCCCACCCGACAGTCCAGTCCCACAGAGATGAAGTCACAGATGACAGTGGACAGCCAGAGGACTCTGGGGCAGCTTCATGCAGTCCTGGCATTCATCTTGGTGCAAAGAGAACACCCAGAGGTCCCCATGCCCCCTGGAGGGGCAGGCGAGGCTGAGAGGCCTGCAGTGGGGATGGGAAAGATGTGTGCAGGGACCTTTATTTAAATTTGACTAGATTAAATTCACTACCTTCACTGCCAGCAATAGAATGGGGGCTAATTGAATCGATCTATATAGAATTAATGTTATACCCTGACAGGGTGAATCTGAAAGTTGAGCGGCTATCCGTGTTTTGCTGGGTGTTGCTGGGTCCCAAACAAATGAGCAGACGTCTTTCTGGTGTGCACTACCCCTGGCAGGCAGTCCCTGGATGTTCCTGGCTTGTTTTGGATGATATAGTGTTTTTGGACTGTGAGACCAGCACTTCATTTTAGCCGGCTCTGCTGGTTCACCTGGGATTCTTGACACGTGCAAAGAGGGCAGCAGGTGGCTGTGGCAGATCCTTCTCCACCCTTCCAGGCCTCACGACTATCCCCAGTCTGCACCGTGTAGCTTGAGCTGCAGCAGGATGGTGGTGATGGTGAGGGCTCTGGGGGCACAGGGACTTGTGGGTGCCCACAGGGGAAGCCCATCCACAGTTCCTAAGGAGCAGGAGGGTCTCCATCTCAGATGGCAGACACCTGCTGCAAATTTCCTTTCAGCCTCCCAAAGCGGACTGGTTCCTGGCCAACAAGGAGGAGGAGCTGCGGTGGGGAGGAGCTTCCAGGGAGAGGAGGCCTCAGCCGCAGGTGTGAGCTCCGCTGCCCTCTCCCCTGCCCTTTGCACAGTCTCTTTTTACAGTACAAAAAGCGTTGCCCAGGAGGCCGCCAGCTCAGGAAAGTCACCAGCCCTGAGCTGTGGGGGCCTTTGGCAGTTGTAAAGGAATCATGCAGGTGAGTGTGACCTTTGAGGACACAAGGAGGTTACTTGGGGAGATGGCAGTCAGTCTGTATCCTGTGGCTTTGAGTTTTAAAGCTCAAATATGAGCTGTCCATTACCTGAAAGACTTGCTTTTTTAGGAAACAGAATGCACCATTTTGGGGAGGGGGAGAGGGATGCCTCCTTCATTTCCAGAAGAGTGTTGTCTGAATGGCTCTGGGTGGTGATGTGGCAGGGAGCTGACTTTTAGGGGTCTCTGTGGTCTGACGAGGGGTTTATTTATTTATTTAATGTGGTACTAGGGACTGAACCCATGGATGCTCTATCACTGAACTACACCCCCAGCCCTTTATATTTAAAAAATTTTTTTTGGTACTGGGGATTGAATCCAGTGACATTCTGCCTCTGAGCTACACCCCCAGTCCTTTTTTATTTTTATTTTGAAAACAGGGTCTTGCTAGGTTGATGAGAGTCTCACTATTTGCTGAGGCTGTCTTTGAACTTGTGATTCTCCTGTCTCAGCCTCCCAAGTACTGGGATTACAGGTATGTGCCACCACCACACCTGGCTTATTTTTTATTTTTGAAACAGGATCTTGTTAAGTTGCCGAGGGTCTCACTACATTGCTGAGGCTGGCCTCCTGTCTCAGCCTCCCAAGTACTGAGGTTACAGCTGTGCACCACTGCACCCAGCTGAAGAGTGGTTTATTCTTAAGGGCTCTCACTCCCTCTCCTCCTCCCCAGCACTCTGCTGCCCTTAGCACCCGTCCCTGGCAGTAACAGCTGGGTCCTGCCTGGCTGCACTCATCTTTGAAAGGAGAAGGCAGCCCTTTTCAGACATACAAAAGGAAGGGTCAGCTCTCAGCCTCCCAAGGACCCAGCCCTGTGGTGAGGAGCCTACCTATAAAGGGTGTTGGGTATAGGGCACAGGCCAGCAGTCAGTTTATTTGGAAAAATTGGAATGACATGAGGCTGCAGCAAAGCATGATGAGAAATAGGGCAAAAGCTAGAGCTTACTATAAAGGGCAATATCAAATATCATAGTGCAGGACATGGGAAAGAAAAGACCAGGGTATGCATGAGGAGGGCGAGTGCACTCGTAATTTTCCTCTCAACTTTTTCACAGGATGAAAAATGAAGTAAACCAATGAGCAAAACAATTTCTATTTATTAATAATAAAAGCCACTTTTCTATGCCTTCTAGGTACTAGGCCCTGTTTAGGCACTTTACCCAGATGATCTCATTTCATTCTCACACGAGGAGGAACTGATTTATGCCTAATTTACAGATGAGAGGTGGAGAGAGATGAACAGAGAGCAGAGGACCCAGTTACCACCGGAGACTCTGACTCCACAGACCAACCTTCAACTCTCAACCTAACGCCATGCTGCTTCAGAGCCAAAATCTAGACAGGAGATGCTCGATTCTGGAAAGGCTCTGATGTGGGGCTGAGGCCCAGAGTCTTTGCCTCCTCTTGCACTTCTGGGCATGAATGAGCATCACGCCGCAGGGTGTGGGATCTGGCTTCCCCAAGGACAATCTGCCATTTGTAGCAACACAGAAATTGGCTAATGAGAGTCAAGATGAGTAAATGAATCCCCTCTTAATTCTTGTCTTTGATGTGGACAGTCTATGGTACATTTTTTTTCTCTATACAGCCTTGCCAGAGGTGGCTTGTGTGGCTAAGCAGGTCCATCTATTGAGAAAGAGCTAATTTTTTTTTTTTTTTGGTGATGGTACTGGGGATCAAACCCAGGGGTGTTCTACTTTTGAGCTATACCCCAGACCTATTTTATTTTCATTTTGAAACAGGGTCTTGCTAAGTTGCTGAGGCTGACCTCAGACCTGAAATCCTCCTGTTTCAACCTCCCAAGTGTGATTGGGAGAGGGATTGCAGGTGTGCACCACCACGCCTGGATATGAAATAGATGCATCTTATTAAGACTTGTTGGAAATTTTTATTTGAAAGGTTTCCAATTTTTCCAACCATGAAAAAAGTTAAAGAGTAGTTCATTAAAGAATGTAACAGTTAAATAATGCTATGTATCTATATAAAATTACCAATTCCAACCTCAAAGACATGTACAGGGAAGGGAAGGGAGAGGGTGGAACCCAGAGAAGGCATCAAACTGCCTTTACTCCCTATCTTTCCCTGACTTGCTTTCCTTTCTCCTTCTTTTTACTGCTCTGGCTTTGTACTTCCTAAAGCATTAGCCCTTAGTCCTTGCTTTAGAATTTATTTTTAAGAAATCTAGACTGGAACCGGGCATGGTGGCACATGCCTGTAATCCCAGTACTAGGGAGGCTGAGACAGGAAAATCACAGGTTTTCAGCCAGCCTCCGTAATTTAGTGAGGCCTTCAGCAGCTTAGAAAGATCCAATTTCAAAATAAAAAATAAAAACAGGGCTGGGGGTGTACCTCAGAGGTAGAATGCTCCTGGGTTCAATCCACAGAACCACATACACAAGGAAAGAAAGAAAGAAAGAAAGAAAGAAAGAAAGAAAGAAAGAAAGAAAGAAGACAGAAAGAAAGAAAGAAAGAAAGAAAGAAAGAAGAAAGAAAGAAGAAAGAAGGAAGGAAGGAAGGAAGGAAGGAAGAAAGGAAGGAAGGAAGGAAGGAAGGAAGGAAGGAAAGAAAGATTAGAATCTAGACAGGAGAAATCCAGACTGAGAGTCATCATTGACCGTGGGCTTTAGAGTTCAAAGCTAAGTAGCTTCTGAGACTTCTCTCTGGGTTCCTGTCTATACCATTCCATTATAAGGGAAGATGTCTTTGTCCCTGGACCAGACTCTCCAAGAAGCAGAGCCTAGTGGCTCTGATGGGGAAGGTGTATGCTCTGCTCATGGGATCTGCCCATCAGTATCTCCATAGCACGTTCAATTGGGATGGGGAATCCAGAACCAGGGGACCATGACATCAGCCACCATCTTTGATTTCCTTGCTATTTACCTAGTCCTGCCCTGTGGCCCCACCTTTTTTCTTTTGTCCTTGCACTAGTAGGTTTGCCCCCTGCTTTCACATGTTATTGTACTGAGATGATCCAAATCCCTCTGGCTGAGCCTTATGTCTTTCTTTCCCAATAAGCTAAGTGGTGACTCAGTCCCCCAGGACTGCCACTCTCTGTTGGGAATTGGTGGTATTATAAAGTATGGCCAAAACTTTCTGTTCTAATCACACTGCATAAGTTCCCTTGCTCTGATGTGGCTGCCAAATTCCTGTGGGACTCTTCACAGATGGATTCCAGATAGCTGACCATCTTGTCAACACACAGAGAAATAAGACCTGGAACATTTTCCCTACTGGATTAAGAAGATGATAAGAGCGAGACATCCTGGTTGCTTACGACAATGTCCCCTCCTCAGCTAGTCACTTGGTCTTCTGTTGGCCTCTGGTTGTAGAGAAGTCCCACTGTGAAGAGCCACGGGTCACTAGAGGCACATGTTTCAGATCCCTTTCTATTGGCTCAGACACAACAATGACGTAACCTAAGATTTCATGAGCTCGTGAAGCTCTAAAAAACCAACATAAATCTTGAGGGTTTAGATGTGGCGATCATAGTGAAAAGACCAGAGCCAAGCTATCACACAGCAAAGCCGCTGCACCCCTGCTCTGAGCCTAATGATCAGGGGCTGCCTGGATAATATCAGCATAAAACAAGACACTCTATTTGGGGAGAGAAAGGCTTAGTCTGTGACTTCAGAGTCCATTAGATGGGTAGGATTGGAGGCAAGATGGAAAAAGGTCTCTGAGGGTCAGAGCAAGCAACCTGGCAGCACACCCTCTACCTTAATTAAATCTTCGAGTAGACAGCTCTGCAGCACAGAGGTGCATTGTGGAACTGTGGCCCCTTAAACTAAGATTGGAACTTCTGCTGGAGTCACTGCTTAGAGGAAACAACACTTAAGCTGATTCTCCCTGGGGGTCTTCAAAGGAGCTCAATTTGGGCATATTGTGTCTCGAGGCTTTGGCCTTACAAGTGTAATGGTGTGGATTTGGAACATCCCCCTAGCCCTCATGGAAACAAGGTAGCAGTGTTGGAAATGGTGCTTGGTTGCTCAGGAGGGGTCCCTGGGGTGTGGCCTTGGGGATTATATAAGGTCCTCTCCTCCCTCTTTTCTCTCTCTTGCTTCCGGCCTCCATGATGTGAGAGCAGAGTCTTTCTCTCTTCTTTCAACTTCCTGCTGTCATGCCCTGAGCCCCAGACCCAGGCCTCACATGGACTGAACCCAGAATCTCCAAAAAACTGTGAGCAAATAGATCTTCCTTCCTCTAAGTTGTGTGGTCAGCTGCTTTGAGAATAGCAGAGAGAATGTTGAGTGAGACAAGTCACCCAACCCACTCTGGAAGCAGTTTCGCAAAACAAACAAACAAACAAACAAACAAACGAGTAGAAAGGCAGTAGGAGTGATGAAAGGCAGCCCTCTTGGAGAAATGGAAGGCAAGCAGATATCCCAGGATGCCCAAAGTTGAAGCATTAGTTTCTGCATGGAAGAGCTGAGAGTTCTGAGGCCTCACTGTTCAAGCCTCGGGTCTCTTTCTCCATCCACTGTCAACTGGAACTCCTATTCCCCTCTCTGGCTTGTGTGACTCCCTACCCTGTGTGGTCTCCAGGAGACAGGATAGATTTGGGGACTTTATGGATAGAAGGATCCCAGCACCAGTGCTTCTAGAATCAACAGGATCCCTTTAGATGCCAGAATCTAGATCCTTTTGAGAAGAGCTTCCTGATTCTCCACCTAGGGTACCAATTTCTTGCTTCGTGGATAAACATCAGAAAAGCACAGGCCCATTTCCTTCCTGATGTCCAAGTGGCTGTGGATGCTGCAGGGACAACCAGAATGAAAACCTGGAGCCAAAGACTTCTTGCTAAAGGGTCCTTTGGGGTTCACAGACTTGTAAACAGAAATATGCTCTCAGTGTTTTCTTGGTCACATCTTTGGTGCCAGGATGTCTGACTGCCGTTTTGGCAGGAGTTGCATCCAGAATTGACTACAGAGCACTCAGCCTGGGGTCTAGTTTCTCTCTCTTGATAGACTCAGCAGAGCCATGAGCTGATAGGTTATCACAGGCCTTCTGAATGCAGACGCTGCCTCTACTCCTCTGTCTCCCCAGCTTGCCTTCAGCCTGCGAGGACCTTTCAATAGGTGGGCCTGATCATTCCTATAGGGAAGGCTGGGTCAATTCCCAGGAAGCAAGGTGATAAGAAAGCATTTCCATGGTGTTGAATTTCCTGTTTTTCTAATTTGTTTTGTTCTCTTTTGTCCTTCCCCTGCCTGGCTGCTTAATTTTGCTTTTAGTGGGTTACTCGGGTAAGGGCCCTGTCAGGCTGTTGAGGCACCGAGGATTGCTGGAGTGCTGAGGAGTGACTAATGTTCAGCGTCAAGAACGGGAAATACCTTACTCTGGAAACTCAGGGCATTTTTATGGAAATCCAGGGCATTTCTATAGGCATAATTGCTTCTCTTTCCTAAAGCACACTAAATACAAAATTTATTTTTTTGGTAATCTGGGCACCTCCTAGAACAGTGGTTGTCAATTTTTTTCAAAGAATCACACTCGTCTTCAAGTGATAGCCCATATCCTTGATGTATTTAACAGATAAAGGAGAAGTTCTGGTTGTAGAGGTGGGATCATTAATCCACCCTTTTCTCTTCCCCCTTTCTCTCTTGGCAGTGGTCCACGAGCTCCTCCATAAACTCTGCCACTCTGCAGAACAGTGGAAAACTACCATGATAACTGGATTAATAATAATTCCCATTGGCAATTGTCCAGATCATAATATTGTTAAAGACTACATATATATCACTGGTTCAACAAAAATATTTTTGAGTATCAAAGGTATAGGTGCTATAGCTTCTACACAGAGCCATTTGGTGGTGAGAATTAGCTCCTGCCTATGGGAAAGTAACAACTTACTTCCCTATAATGGCCTAAAACAGGCACATAGATATGTGTATGGTGGTGGTGCCACACACCCATTCCCACCATGGCCTCCATGACCTAAGCTCTGAAAAACACAAAGGTGTGAGGAAAATTTCTCAGGAGCTACAAGTCTGCTTAGGGCTCAAGCAGATGAGGTTCTTCCGTCATTTCTGACTCAAGTCTCCTTGATGGTCAAAAAGCCAAAAGGAACTGGGCGTGGTGGCACATGCCTGTAATCCAGTACGTGGGAGGCGGAGACAAGAGGATCACAGGTTCAAGACTAGCCTCGAAAACTTAGTGAGACCCTCAGCAACCTAGTGAGATCCTGTTTCACAACAAAAAATAAAAGTGGACTGAAGGTGTAGCTTGGAGATAGAATGCTTCTGGGTTCAATCCCGGTACCAAAAAGAAAAAAAAAGTAAAAAAAGCCAAAAGGCTTCCCTTTGTGTAACCATGATCCTCTGTTGGTTCAGTGAAGCTGGTTCATTGCAGTTGACTTGAAGGTCATTAATAACAAATTGACAACTTTGGTGACTATTGCATAATTGTTTCAGGACTTGAGAGTTTGGATTCACCTCTACCTTTCCCCATGAATTCTCAATGCCCAAAGTTTCTGATTTCCATTTCTAGTGGATCCCATGGACCATTCACCAACCATGCAGGGGCTGAGTCTTTCTCTACAAGCACAGGTAAGGAGATGTGGACAGCAAGTAGGAGTGTGTGATCTGAAGGTTGTTGACTGGAAAAATCCCTAGATGGGGTACTAGGTGCTGTGGTTTGTGTTTGTCCCAGTAAAGTTAATGCATTGGAAGCTTGGACCCTAACATGGCAATGGGAAAGGAGGTTGAATCTTCAGAAGGTGGGGCTTGGTGCAAGGGAATTTGATTATTGGGAGTGCTACCCTTGAAAGGGATTAATGTTGATCTCATGGAGTACATTAGTTCTCATGAGAGTGAGTTGTTATAAAAGAGCAAGACTGTCCCCTCCCAGGGTGTCTCCCTCTTGCACATGCTTCACCATGATGCCATCTACATGATATTGTAGCCCCAGGGGTCCTCACCACGGGCCACAGATGAAACTGTCTGATTTGGGACTTTTAGTCTTCAAACTGTGAGCTAAATGAATTTCTTTTCTTTATAAAGTACCCAGCCTCAGTTATTTTGTTAAAGCAATAGAAACTGAGCTAATACACCAACCTTCCTTGACCAGCTGCTCTTACCCCTACAGCCTCCACTCAGCAATAGTGATCATTCTTTGTGACCACAGAAATTGTTGGCTGCAACTCACTTTGCCATGTGAAAGACAGAAGGACAAGGACTTGGGAAAGGCTTATGGGCTTACTCTAATAAGTCACATCCCATTAAATTCCAAATATTTCTGAGAAATCAGGAGGGGAAACCCAGCAAGTCCTATTAGTTTATGGTTGAGTGATTGCTAATTGGTTATGTATTTAGAATACACAGAGAATTACATTAAATGTTGTTGTTTTCATCTGGAGAGAGGTTTGTTTTGTTTGACAGAGTTTTAGCTATGACATCTTGGGGTTAGTGTAAGCTACTTGGTTCTACCTAACAGTTCACAGATATGGAATTTTAAATTTTCCTTTAGGTGTGTATTAAAATAATAGGTATTAAATTCTCTCTCCAACTTACTGGTTCCATAACCCCATTAAAGTAACTGTCAGGCCTGATGACACCCACTGTTTCATTCATGGGGTCTCCCTCTCTCTCTGGAGACAGGCACGAGTTCTCTTTCTAGCTTCCACCCTAGACATTTTCCTAATACTCTATCCCAAACTGTCTTCCTTGGTAGATAGAAGGTCAATAGTACAATGGGGTCCAATATGCAGAATCTGACGTGCGCATCTTGTGTTACAGGGCTGACAGTTGAAGTGATGAGCTTCACTCATGACACTTACGAAGGGGATGCCATTGACAACCATTTTTAATTAGTGATGGTGCATTGTCATTTACTCCTTCAGTAAATATCAAATCGTATTCTCTATGTTAGAATATGCCTCAGTCTTTTGGTCTATTGTTACATGCTCAGGAATGTGTCTATTGATTAATTATCTGGTGCTAAGGAGGTGCTGAGTATAATCAATGACAAGTACAAAACAGAATGTTTGGATGAACCTCCAGTTCTTAGCACAGTCTTTAGACTATGGAGCATTGCGTCAGACCCCACCCCTTATGTGGTAAGCAAGATTTCAAAATGATGACTATGTTAGAGCCATAATGAGGAGGCTAAGAACACGAACTCCTAAATAAAACTGATCGCCTCGAATCCGGATTCTGCCACTTACTACAGAGCAGACCTTTTTGAAATAATCATGTTACCTTGCTTTCAGGGTTAGTGTGAGGATTCAATGAAATAATCCTTGAAAAGTGTATAGAGTAGGATGCGGCACAGGGTAAATTCTCAGTAAATGCTAGCCATTATTATGGTTATGATGATTGTAATCATTTTCTGATGTTTTTAATTTTCCTTATTTATCACAGAAAATGTAGGGATAGGTCATGTAGCATGATCACTGCATATGGAAAGTGGCAAAAATGTCTTAACTTACCTGATCCTTGTCTGAAAACTCACTGCCCAAGATGCTATTGTGGGATGCAGGATGTTGTTCTTTCTTTTCTCCCACGTGCACCAAGAGAAGGGCTGGCAATGACATGGAGGACTGTAGCACTTGTTGTACATAACGTGGGGCCTGTTCCACCTTCCTAATTGTGGGACAACTCTGTTAATTCTTTAATCACTTTCAGGTTACCTTCCCCGTGAACAAAATTGAACAATTACAAACACATTATGTGGCAGTGAGGGCCTTAAGACATTGCGTGCATTATGGCTTAATATAAATTTTCACAAATTTTGTGTATAACGTGGTAAAGTGAGCAAAAGTCTATGCCCTCATGAGCCTACCTGTCTCTCTGGAAGTCTTTTTTTTTTTTTTTTAAACAAACTTAGACTTTCTTATGGTAAAAATCCCAAATCCTATCATTTATAGAGCCCCTGGTATGTTGTAGGGTCTCTGTATTTATCATCTTGCTTATTCTTCAGAGCAATTTAATGAATAAATGGTATTGTTACCATTTTTCAGATAAGAATCTGAGCCTCCATGCCAGGAGTGTCAGTGGCATGTTCAACTTCAAGTGGTTGGTGAGAAGCAGAGAAGACATTGAAAGAAAGACCTACTGTAAATGTGCTCTCGGTGACCATCCCTGGCACTGCTTCCAGCCAGGACATGTCACTGCGGATGCAGGATTCTCCAGAGCACCCTCTTCCCCTCCCACACGGTGACGGTGATGGGCTTCTACATCAGCCTCAGCTGATAATGATGTGTGGCCTGCCCCGCCAACCCGAGGTGGAGCTGTGCTATGGAGCGTAAAAGACACCTTGTGGCTCTCAGTTATTAAGATTTTAGAGTTCTTTGTTACTTTGGCATTACCTGGCAGATCTTGGACCCCAAATCCTAATGATCTGAGGACAGACCAAATGTCTGGTGCATAATAGCACTGAAATATTTTTTGAAATAGGAAGGAAAATCCAGAACCCAGGAAAGCAAAGTGTGGAATTCCAAATTCTCTTCTCTTTGTCTCTGTGTTGACAATTTGGTAAAACAAGAACACACACACACACACACACACACACACACACTATAAGGACTTGTCCTTTAACCAAACAAATAATGATGAGACTCCATTTCTTAGTTTTTGCATCTCTTCAGAGGCTTCTCACCCCCATTTCTCTTGGGGCTGTATCTCTGTGGCCTGAGGAGGAGTCTTGGCTAGGATGTGGTTTATGCCTGTGCAAGCAGCTTTAATTTATTTCTGGCTGAGCCCATTCCTATCCGTCACCCAATTATCATCAATAAATATTTAAATATCAGGTCAGCAGCCCCAGAATGGAGTCCTGTGTATTAGCTCTTTGCAAATCTCAGCTGATCGTTATTAATTCAATGACTGTAGTTGTAAATTGGCTAAGAACACACAATGAAAGCAATTACAAGCACTCTTGTCAGTGTGGGTTCACTCCATTGAAAGATGTTTTAGATTTGCCTCATTCCAAGAAAATATGAGACACAATTTGCTTCAAACTAATGCGCCTTTAGTTTTTGGCCCAAATAATAAAAAGAGTAAGGCAGGTTGGAAGAGCCATCTCTGAAATGCATTGTTCTGAATGACTTGGAGGTTTGCAGGGTCACTCTTGGAGCTAATGTGACTTGGCAGGCAAAATGCTTTCCACTGAGATGAATTATGTGGTTAGGGTTACCTGTTTTTTTATCTGAGTTAGAGAAGTCGGAGTAGATAAAAATGAAATGACCCATTATCAAATAATCAATGAAAAAGCTACACTCCTGCAATGTTTCTGGATCAATATACAAGTTACCTTTGAGGGAGATGAATTATACTTGTGTAGTTCAGAGCAGAACAATGCCCACTTCCAGCCAGAATCCTCAAATGCACTGTGTGCAAAAGCAGAGAAAGAAGTCATTAACCCATCAGGGACAAAAAAGAGGGGTATTCTGCATCACAGCCTTGCCAAAACAGGGCCCAGTGGGACTGTTCTTGGGAACACTGATCCAGAGGCACAAGCTGTTGAAGGTTATGGGGATGGTATAGATGAAGATCTGGGGAAAGGGCATGTTCATACCCCAAGGGCAGGAGCATACATCAGCAAAGATTTCTGAAAGGCAGATTTCATAGTACCCATCAGAATTTAAATTGCTGTACTCTTTGACCTAGCAATCCAATTCTAAGAATTTATCCTACAAATGTAGTTATACTTTGTAGTATATAAAGATTTTTTTTGTGGTACTGGGGATTGAACCCAGGGGCATTCTACCTCCGAGCTACACCCCAGCCCTAGTTTTTATTCTTTATTTTGAAACAGGGCCTCACTAAGTTGTGGAGGGCCTTACTAACTAGCTGCGGCTAGCCGCAAACCTGGATCCTCCAGTCTTAGCCTCCCAAGTACTGGGATTACCAGTGTGCACCACCACACCCAGCTAAAGATGTTTGTATAAGGATGTTTCTTGTTTGTGATGGTAAAACCATAAAAACAACTGGAAAATGTCCATCAAAAAGGGAATGGTTTAAAAAAAATTGTAAAATACTGTTGAGTATTATCAACCATTAAAAAGAATGAGGTAGATATATATGTGCCAAAATATGACCTTGGAAAGTTACTTTTTCCCTTTGTAAAATATCCCCATTTGTAAAATAGGGCCCATAATAACATTTAATAAGTATTTTTGAATAACAGACTAAATTAATATGTGTGTACAATTTTTTATTTTCAGAAAGATTGACTTTTAGAAAAGTAACTGAGAAGCACACTAGATAGAACTAAGCTTAGAACTCCAAGACTTTCATGGGAGCCAGAGAGAGGAAGGACAAGGAATATTGGCCTTTATTGGACACAATACTGTGTCAGGCTATCTATTATCTACTTTCATAATCATCTCAATTAATTCCCACAAGCATCTGAAATAGGTTATGTTATGTTTTTGGATATGAAACGTCCCACAAAGACTTACGTGTTGAAGACGTGGTCCCAGTGTAGCAGTGTTCAGAGGTGGGGATGTGGGGAAGTGATTGGATCATGAGGGCTTTGACGTCATCAGTGGGTTCATCCATTGGTGGATTCATATTTGGCGGCATTATTGAGAGCTGGTGGAAACTAAAGGTGGCGGGGCCTAGTTGGAAGAAGTAGGCCCCTCTCTCCCTCTCTCTCTCTGCTTCTCCACTGCCATGAGCCGAGCAGCTTTCCTTCACCATGCCCTTCTTCCATAATGATCCGCCTCTCCTCAGGCCCTAGGCAATGGAGCCAGTTGACCATGAACTGAAATCACGTGCCAAAATAAAGCTTTCCTCCTTTAAGTTGTTTTTCTTGGGTGTTCTGTCCCAGTGATGAAAAGCTAATAAAAGATATCACCATCTCCATCTTACAGATGAGAATAATAAAGTTTAGAGAAACATACCTAAGATCAGACAATTACAAGCAGGAGAACTAGGCTTCCAATCAAGGTCTACTATCAAAGCTCAGGCTCCCCACCACTTCCATGCTGAGACCATGGAATTCATGTGCCAAGTAACATAAGGGCCTGACTTTACAGAACCTGCTAACTTTGATTAAATATTTGCTGAAAATTTGAGAAAAGTAGCATAGATCACTCCTAGCTTTAAGTTCATTAACATATGGAAATAATTATTATTTTATTTTCTTGAATGTTTAAGTTTTTTGTGTATTTATTGTTTGTGTATTTATCCCACCTGTATCCATCAGCATAGGCTAAGTTATGCTGCAATGACAAATGATCCAAAAATCTCAGTGAATTACTACTTTGTTACATGTACTTCAGAGACTGAGTGCTACTCTGTGCCATGTTTCCCTCATTTCAGGATCCAAGAAATCTGCTTCCTGGGGGCATTGTGAGTCTTGTGGGAGAGGAATAAGGGTGCAGGAACTATGCAATAGCTCTTGAAGCTTCTGCACAGAAATAGCACATATTACTTCCACTCCCACTTTCATTGGCCACGGTGAGTCAGATGGCCAAACACATGGGGAGGGAAGAGCATAATCTCTCACTGGGAGGATCTCTGCAGAGAGCCCAGTAAGAAGCTGGTAAGAGAGGTAGCAAATATTTTGGATAGTAATATGGTATACCCTATCATCTTACTGTAAAATAAATTGTAAGCTACCAAAAGTAGATGCTGTATTTTCTACTGCTGTTTAATTTAAAATGGAACTTTTATTATTTTGCTGCTTTCTTCCTAGATAGTAAACTTAATTTTCCTTTTATGGGAATCAGTCTCATTCAATCAACAGTTCTCAAAGCATGTTGAGGGAAACCCAGTGGTCCCTGGAACATTCTCAGTGGGTCTGTGAGGTCAAAGTTAATAAAGATAACAACACTAAGATGTTATATTTCCTTTCTCCTGACTGTACATTGGGGTTTTCCAGATGCTACATGGAATGTGATAGCACAACAGGTTCAATACAGATGCAAATACAAGAGTCCAGCAATCTTCTATGAAACCAGGCATTAAGAAGACTTGCAAAAATGCAAAAATACCACTCTTCTTACTAATGATATTTGTTTTGGAAAATATAGTTATGTTTTATAAAAATTTTAATATGTGATATATTTTTAAAGTGTTTAAATTTTATTTTATCTTTTGCGGTTCTGGGAATCGAACCCAGGGCCTTGCGCATTCTCTACCACTGAGCCACATCCCCAGCCTATGTATTTTTTAACAATATGATTAACAAATACATATTTATATTTCCCTTTTTCATTTCTAATTTGGCAAATACCAATACTTGTTATACATTTACACCAAAACTCTGTTAGGTTCTTAATGATCTTTCAAGAGTGTAAAGGGTTTCTGAGAACACAATGTGTGTGAACTTATGTCTTAAAGTGGTTGTGGCAGGCCCTGCCTGTCTCAATGTCAGTTGGAAAGACCACTGAATACAGCTGAGCTTTCCTTAGCTCTACCAAAGAGAGCACTGAGCCTGATGGGTTCTTACAAATATTGTTATTTTTCATAATCATCGCCAGTGTTCCATATCTTGTACTTCCTAAAGGGGAGAGATGATTAGTTTGTTAAAGAAGATTGGTTGCATGAATTTTCCAGCCTTGCAGAAGTTCACAGCTTGACGTTGCATTAGTAGTGAATGAGAAAAATGGGCGTACATAACCCTCCAAAGAAAAAATGCTATTTTCTAATAAGAGGCACCAGTAATTTAATGTTGTCTTGGAACTTTATCATCATGTCTCACTAGCTTTAACACAGGGATTGAAAACAGGCCACATGTTTACACTGATGAATAATAATAATGACGGAGACTTTGTACAGAGCCTCTATGCAGGCTCGACAGTGCTCTCCATGCGAGCCTCCTTATCTTCCCACCGCTTTTGCCTTTGCATTATGCCTGTACCCACTTCTTCAAAGAGGGATCACTCAGTGAAAGCAATAGAAACACTTGCATGTATGGGCAGAGTCTTTTTCTCTCTTGCAGACACACGTGTGTGTGTGTGTGTGTGTGTGTGTGTGTGTGTGTGTGTGTGTGTTGGAATTTACTCCCAGGAAGAGCCTTGCTTTCACGAGAGGCTGACAGTGCTGTTCATTTTCATTGTGAGTGGGCAGTGGTGGGCTGCATTTTGTCTTCTGCCTTCTCTTCCAGGAAGCTCAGTACTTCTGTGATACTCAATTTTGGTGACTTTTATTGTTCTTTGCTAGTTACTTCCATTTTGGATGCAGGCACAAGATATACTATTAATAAATGAACCACAACACCACCAAAACCCTAGTCAGATGCAGAACAGCCTTTAAACACAGGCAGTGACAGTGCTGTGGCATTTTGAAGGGCCCAGCTAGGGCCTTCTCTAGCACCATGTAGCACCGCTGTGACCCGAAATTCCCTCCATCAATGTTGCTCCTATCTGGAAAGATATTTTATCTTCAGAAAAATGTTATATTGCAAAGCAAACATGTTACTGGGGAAAGACCAGTAACCCCATTGGTCCTTACTAAGGCCCTGGTGGCGGTGTGTTTATCTATCTGCCTGGTAGACTGAGAACTTTTTCCTCTGAAGATAGGGCAGAAGCTGGGAGTTAGTGCAAAAGACCAGTTGGGTCATGTGGGGCTACCTGGCATCTCAGGGAAACATGGAGAAACTGGTATATGGGCTGGGCCAAGGTTGGGCTAACAGTGTGGGAAGGGAATGAGTATCAACATTCTTTATTTCATGGTTGCACCAATTACAAGGCTAAGACAGGTGCAGACAGGGTGAGAATCTGGAGGAGGAAACTTTGGTTATTTAAGACTTTTGCTGGCTTTGTGCTGGTCCCATAGTGGAAATTATTAGGACAATGGCTGACACTTGTAGAGGACTTTGTAGTTGCTAAAACTTGTATTTGTCCTCTTGTCTAATTGCATTAATCACCACAATATTGCTAGACAATAGTAGAGACAGTGGATAATTTTCCTTCTTTCTGATTTTAGCAGGAATGTTTCTACAGTAATGCACCCTTAAAGTGTTATACTGGTTCTTTTGAGATCTACATATTTATCTATTTATCCCAGCCTCTCTAAATATCTTTATTATTTCATTGATGCAATCACATATTCCTATATCTCTATCATCTTACCTCATTAAAACTTTTTACAAGGAATGAGTATTAAATATTATTAAATTCCTTGCCAAGCATGTATTTATACGTGATCACTTGGTTTTTCTTTTTTGACCTAATAATATGGGGTCTCATATGAACAGATTTCTTATATTGAATTATTTTTGTATTTTTAGAATAAAACTTGCCAATATGTATATTTTTGTACTGGGAATTGAGCCAGGGGCATTCTACCTCTTAGCTACACCCCCAGCCCTTTTTATTTCTTTATTTTGAAACAGGGTGTCACTAAGTTACGGAGGGTTTTACCTCATTATGAGGCTGGCCTCGAATCTGTGATCCTCCTGTCTCAGCCTCCCATGTACTGGGATTACAGACATGTACCACAGCACCCAGTTATATATTTGTCCTTTTATGTATTGCTGGATTCTCTTTGCTAGATTTTGTTAGGTGTTGAAGTCAGTGGTACTCAGGTTTTCTAAAAAGAATTTGAAAGCTTGACTTCTTTATGTTCTAGAACAGGTAACATTGGACTGGTTAGTTCCTTGAAAATGTAAAAGAATTCATCTGTGGATCCATCTAGGCCAGGTGTTTTTTTGAGGTCAACTACTTGCAACTTTTATAATTTCTGTCAAAGTTATTGATTATTTTTCCTATATCACTTATTTGAATTCTTTTTTTTTTTGCGGTACCAGGGATTGAACCCAGGGGCATTCTTCCTCCGAGCTACACCCCCAGCCCTATTTTTTATCCTTTATTTTGAAACAGGGTCTCACTAAGTTGCGGAGGGCCTCACTAAGTAGCTGAGGCTGGCCGCGAACCCTAATTCTCCTGTCTCAACCTCCCAAGTACTGGATTACAAGTGTGCGCCACCATGCCTGGCTCACTTATTTGAGTTCTGATAAATATTTTCCTAGAAATTTTTCATTTTATCTAGGCTTTCAAATTTCTTAACACAGAGCTATATATAATATTCTTTTATTATTATTATTATTATCATTTTTTTTGCGGTACCGGGGATTGAACGCAGGGGCGTTCTACCTCCGCGCTATGCCCCCGGCCCTATTTTTTATCCTTTATTTTGAAACTGGGTCTCACGAAGTTGCAGAGGGCCTCACTAAGTAGAGAGAGAGACAGACAGGGAGAGAGAGAGAGAGCTGAGGCTGGCCGCGAACCTGGATCCTCCGGTCTCTGCCTCCCATAGTACTGGGATTACAAGCATGCACCACCACGCCCGGCTCTTTTATTATTATTTTGTGCAACCATTTTTAATCTCTGAGTAATTTTCTATCATGTGGATATGCTATGATTCATGTAATCAGTTTTATATCTTACTAGTAGCATTAAGTAACTATTGACTGATTAATGAAACCAAATTTTTCTTCTCAAGTACTATTGCCAACTCTGTCCTGTGTGGCCTTGTTGATGAGTCTGGCCTTTGAATTCAAATATTGGCTCTGCTACTTAATAGATCGGGGCCTTAATAAATAAACAAATCTCTCTGTACCTTAGTTTTCTCTTCTGGAGAGTGGGAGGGAGTAGGGATAGTAATTCCTGTTTCTGCAGGGTTCAGTACAAGAAGCAGAAATTTCTGTAGGTATGTTAGCAGAAAGGATTTAATATAGGGATTAGTATAAGAACATCAGTTCTTGCATGATTATTGGAAGGGCTAGAGGAGTAATCACTAATGTGGACCCCTTGGAATGATTCCCTCTTATAGAACTGAATTATCAGGAGAATTATTGTCTCAGAAGCCACTACCAGGGGAATTGTTGGGTTCAAGAACACATGACTGAGCTGAACATGGTGGCGCATGCCTGTAATACCAGTACTTGCGTGGCTGAGACAGGAGGATTACAGGTTCAAGGCCAGTCTCAGTAACTTAGGGAGACCCTGTTTCATAATAAAAATAATAAAAAGGACTGGGGGTATAGTTCAGAGGTAGAATGCCCTTGGGTTCAAACCCCAATACCAAAAGAAAAACAACAACACATGACTGAAATGTTGTGTTGCCACCACTTCTGCTTCAAGTGCCCAGGGCGCTGGAGAAGGACTGCAGTCCTGCTACAGAACAACCTCACCTCCCACACCCTCGCTTGCCAGAATGAAACTTCCAAAAGGGGCAAGAAGTGGTCTCTGCCTCATTTCCATCTTCCCAAACTCATGCAAATATTTATTACTGGTAAAATCCAATTTATATGCAAAACCTGAGTTCCAAAGGCCTCTGGAAGCATGTTTTTCAGTTTCCAGCATAGAGCTTGTGCAATCCAGATATAGTTGTGAAGATCAAATACAATAACTCATGTGAGTGCCTGGTATAGAGTACAATGTTATCAATGTTATTTATTGTTTATAAAGAGCAAATCATGAGCCAGGGGCTGTTCTTGTTTACTAGGCATTGAAAAATTAATTCCTTTGCTGTCCTCAAAATATTCCCAGTATTATAAATAGGAGGTAGAAAGCCAGGCATGGTGGCACACAGCTGTAATCCTAGTACTTGGGAGGCTGAGATGGGAGGACAGCAGGTTCGAGGACAGTCTCAGCAACATAGCAGGACTCTCAGCAATCTGGCCAGACCCTTTTTCAAAACAAATATAGGGATATAGCTCGGAGGTAGAATGTCCCTGGGTTCAATTCCAAGTACCACAAACAAACAAACAAACAAACAAACAATCAAGCAAACAAAGCAAAATAGGAAGTAGATATGGAAGAAATAATTATATCACAACAAAAAGTGTGCTGGGAAGGTAGGCAACTGGGTAAGTCTGTTCACAATATGTGTTCATTCACTTATTCATTAAAAAATAGATTTATTGGCATGACTCAGATATGGGTCAAGCCCATACTCAGAGCTGGCATGTAGGGTGGATCAGATGGATATGTCCCTGCTGGGTGCTGTATGTGTGTTGGGTACAGGAAGGGAAATGGGGAAAAGCTCAAGGAGAAGTCCTCACAGAACAGGGAACATTCAGGATGGAGGAGATCTTAGGCAGAGAAGGGAAAGAAGTCAAATGCAGAATCACATAATACCAGATCTATGGAGGGTTTTTAGACATCAGCTCATTTCCCCTAGTGTGTGGGAACACTAGTCCCCAGAAGAGACAGTTCCCTGAAGAGACAGTTCTGGGGTAAGACGCCAGTCGGAGACCACAATAATGGTCAGCACATGTTGAAAAAGCTTACAGTAAAATGCTAACTTTAGCTCAGGATCATATATTTTGACCATGGAATACTTCTCTGATATAATATCTATTAGCATAGACCACACTATGCAAAACACAGTCCCAAGAGACTCAACGCTGCATTCTAGGAAGTGAAAAGGAGGTGAAAGGCTGAGGGTCACACTGACTCAAGGTAAGCTTTAGGAGGTCAGGGACCACGCTTTTCTCCAGCACTGTTATTTCCCCAGCAGTCAACCCAGAACCTGGCACATAGTAGGTGTGCAAAGAATATCTGGCAAGAAAAGTTGAGGAAGCAATAAGCAAGTGATCTAGAAGAGAACTCGGATATCTCAGTTCTTGGATTTGTGTTTTATTTATTTATTTATTTTTGGTGGTACTAGGGATTGAACCCAGGGGTACTTTGCCTCTGAGCTATACCCCCAACCCTTATTTATTTTTCTGTTTTTGAAACAAGGTCCCACAAGGTTGCTGAAAGTCTTGCTTCATTGCTGAGGCTGTCCTCAAACCTGTGATCCTCCTATCTCAGCATCCCAAGCACCAGGATTACAAGCGTGCGCCACCATGCCTGACTGTGGTTTTTATTAATATATACCTTTCAACTAATAGGAAAACATTTCCTAAAAGCGACACAGAGAAACTCTCTCCACTAGAGTTCTGAAGAGTCTTTTTCCTCTGAGGTAGGGTTACTAGATAAAATGCAGGATGCATATAATATTTGGAAATTATTCATTGTCTCTCTGAAGTTCACATTTGACTGGCTGTCCTATAATATTATTTGCTAAATCTGGTTGCTCTACTGCCAAGGGAACAATATAGAAACCTTTCTACTTGTTAATGTGACTTGCTAATCACCTGGAAAAGTGATTCATAGACTTGTATTTTACTTTTCCATATATCACAGGGCCAATCCTTTTAAGTGGATCTAAGAAGATAAACGGATTTTGTACAACTTAGTCTCTTTCAAGTTCCAGCTGAGAGGGAGAGCTTTTGTGTAAACAGGGAAGTGGCACACGTTTATTTCATCAGCGCGGACCCTGCACATGTAAGGGAGACAGACCCGGTGAATCCTTCCATCCAGGGTGGCCCGCTGTAACTCACCCAGAGGAGAAGCTCGGCTCAGACCACGAGATGATGTGAAGGAACAGGGGAGATAAACTCCTAAGAAATGAGGCTGTTTGGACTTCACAAAGGAAGATAGCTGCTATTACACATCCTGAGCCAGGTCCATTCTTCCAAAGGTAATATTTGTGACCACAAAATTCCCGGAGCCAAGACCAGGTGAATTCTTCATTTTGTGCAGTGTAGACCTGGATATAGATAACAAATTGTAATGCTCTTAAAAGCTCTCCTGTTCCCCATCCATCTTTGTCCTGCCCCACAAAGATGCACTGAGACCTCACACAAACCATCCATTATTACTTTGCCAGGAGGATCCTGACCTGCAGACAATTGAACAATGAAAAGAGGGCAGTGAAAGAAAAAGTGCTCCTCTATTCTTTATGCTATTGATCGTTTAGGCTGTTCACTGGGCCTTCATCCTTAGCTCAGGTGTGAATTAGCTGTGTTTATGTGAAACCTGCTATGGCTTTTTGCATTGCGTTCTTTTATTTCTCATGATACACTAAGGTGATTCTGCTTCTACAGAGAAGGGCAATGACTTGCTTAAAGTATTGATTAATTATTGATTAATTGCATTTTCATTCATTGGTTTGCTCATTTTACAAACATTAAAAAATACATATGATGCCCTAGGAACTGTGTGCAAGGCACACGTAATATGGGGATAAATAATGCACCATCCATGTGTTTAAGGAGCTGACAGGTTAAGCAAATATTTGCAATTCATTGTGATAAGTCAGTAGTAGTAACAGTACAGAGGTGTTGCAAGGGGGGAGGCAGCGATCAGCTCCATCTGTGAGTGGGGGAAGCACTGCATAGAGAAGATTTATGAGCTGAATCCTGAGAATAAATAGGGTTTTTTCCCCCGAAGTGTAAAGAGGGAGGATGGGAGCAGCATGCAAAGGCAAGTATAATTTGTTGTTCAGTGAGAGGCCTCTGAAGGCTAAAGATGATTCATTGGGATCCAGAAAGAAAATAGCATAACTTCTTTATTTTTTTAGGTAAAGTAAACATTATCAATATTTAGTATGTAACTTATACTTGGGCACATATAATTTACGAATGAGATGGCCCCGGACTTACGATGGTTTGGCTTGGGATATTTTGGCTTTACAATGGTGCAAAAGCGAAATGCATTCAGTTGAGCTGGTACTTTGAAGTTGGATCTTTTCCCAGGCTAGTGATGTGTGGTACTGTACTGTGGTGATGCTGGGCAGTGGCAATGAGCTGCACCTCCCAGCCAGTCATGCAATCTCAAGGGGGAACAACTGAAGCACTTCCGCGTGTTGTGTTACTAAGATATGGGGTTTGGTAGGTAAGGTGTATTAAATGCATTTTCCTTCTTTCTTTTTTTTTTTTGCGGTACCAGGGATTGAACCCAGGGGTTTTCTACCTCCGAGCTACACCCCTGGCCCTATTTTTTATACTTTATTTTGAAACCAGATCTCATGAAGTTGTGGATGGCCTCACTAAGTAGCTGAGGCTGGCGGCGAACCCGGATCCTCCTGTCTCCGCCTCCCAAGTACTGGGATTACAAGCGTGTGCCACCACGCCCAGCGCTTTCTTTTCTTTTTTTATTGTGTGTGGTACTGGGGATCCAGGGTCAACTCAGGTGTACCTCTGAGCTACATCCCCAGCCCTATTTTATTTTTTAATTTTGAAACAGGGTCCTACTAAGTTGTGGAAGGTCTGAGTAGCTGAGGCTGTCTGCGAACCTGTGATCCTCCTGTCTCAGCCTTCTAAGTACTAGGATTACAAGTGTGCACCGCCACCTTGCCTGGCTGTTAAATGCATTTTGACTTCACTATATTTCCAACTTATGATGGGTTTATCAGGGATATAACCCCATCATAAGTCAAGGAGCACTTGTATAGTATACCTGTTTGGCAGGTTACATGCTCAAAAATGATTTACCAAGAGGGGGCACTCACGGTCAACCTAATCGATGGAGTGGTAGAATTAGGGGTTCACTTCCCAGCTCCCAATCCCAGCAGCAACAGAGCCAACAGGAGTCTAGATGAGTATGCTCCTTTTAGTCCAGAGTATCTCAAAGTATGGTCCATGGATACAGAATGCCAGAATGCTTATTTTTAAGAAAGCAAACTCACAGCCTATCTCAGATGGAGGTAGGATAGAAGAAATAAAAAGTAAATAGAAAGGAGACAAAAGGAGGGACAAGGAAATATAATTTTAATATAAATTTTTGCATATTTTTTCCAGGTTTGTCACTCTCCAAGTTAGTTCTTCTCCCAGGACTAATACTCCCAAATTTCTGGGAAATTTGTAAATCTTAAAGTTGCTATAAATTCAACCCCTTTATGAAAATTACCTGGTGCAGCATTAACTAGCCCATGCATAAATATATTAAGTAAAGTGAAATATGACATTTTAAGAAACCTGTAATTGAGAAGACTTCCCAACGTGCTCTGGGTCAGATACTGGAGACCACGCCAGCCTAAGGATCCTGAGAACAACCAGACCACCACACGCCGTCTTGTGATCACCAGGCTGATGTCATCCCCATGTACCTTCCCATGCCCACCCCTCATCAAGTTTCCTGTAAAAGAGAAACCGGGAACCCCCAAAGCATTTCTCTGTCTTGAGATGGCCTGTATTCTCTGTTTCCCAAATAAATCTCTGTGTCTACTGACATGTGTTCAAATTCTTTTCCTTCTTTTCCATCATGTATGTCAAGGGCCCCATTTGTCCAGAGTCAAGTTCTCCCCTTCCCTGGGAAATCCTCAGGACCCTCTCTCTTCCTATGGCAAAATCATTAGACTCAGCATCTTTCAGGAAATGGGCCCAGGGACGTGTGTGTCTAACATATACCCCAGGTGGCTGCTGTAACAAAATATCATAGACTGGGTGGCTTAAACAGCAAACTATTTTCTCCAGCTCTGGAGGATGGAAGTCCAAGGTCGTGGTTCATGCAGGGTCCAGGTCCTGGTAAGGGCTCTCCTCCTGGCTTGCAGATGGCCACCTCCCCACTGGGTCCTTGCACGTTGAGGGGCAAGAGCTCTGGTGTGTCTTCCTCTGTCGGATCAGGGTTCCCCCCCTTAATCACCTCCTTAAAGGCTCTATCTCTAGAACAGTCACATAGGGGAGGGATTGGACGTCAACCTATGAAATGGGGGGGGGGATTCAGTCCACAGCATGTTCACTGATGTTTGAGGACCACTGCTCGAGTGTAACCAATAAACAGTAAAGCCAATTGTAGCGTTGGTGACGTAGGTTCCTTCGTTCCAGAGTCTGATCTGAGAGGAAGAGCCCGAGCAGCGTGGGATTTCCAGCTCGTTCCCTGGCCTTCCAGGTGAGCGCTGGTCACTAGACTTGGAGTATAACCCAAAGGTGCAAATCATGCATGTAGTTAAAATTTTTCTAACAGCCATACTGAAAAAAAAGCAAGAAGGAACAAGTGAAATATATTTTAATGAGTGTTTAGGTAAGTTTAATGCATCAAAAATATTATTTTTTCAACATAAAAGATTACTAGGTAATTTTTTTTTCTTTTGTGGCTGGGGACTGAATCCAGGAACTCACACATGCTAGGCAAGTGCTCTACCATGGAGCCACATCCCCAGCCCATCGTAAAAGACAATAATATATTTAAAATTTTTTGTATGTAATCTTTGAAATCGTATGTTTTATTTTACACTTACAGCACACCTCAATTTGAACTAGCCAGATTTCAAGAACTCAGTGGCCACATGTGGCCGGTGCCCGCTGTGTTGAACAGGCAATGTTAGGCCATCCCAACCGTCAACCCAGAGCCCGAAAAGGAAAAGCAGACAAGGTGTGTTGTATAACATGCTGTACAAATAGCGTCGTGTCTAAGAAAGGCTTTATGATTGTGATTAGTCCTGAAACGTTTTGTTAACATGGCTCTCCTCTTACCAGCAGCTTATGATGTCAAGTTCAAGCTGAGAACAGGACCTGACGGCTCATCTTGGCAGTTGAAGAAATCGTCCCCATTCGCCATTTCTGTTACCATTTACATAAGAAATCAAACGTTGCTGGAGCCAGCTGATGGCTGAGCTGTGCTGACTGGAGGATAGTTGCCTCTTAAATTAAAACTGATCTGCATTTTATTTATAACCCCTCGCTGTCACTTCTCACCTTGACTGAACCTTTCCTAAGACCACAGTAAATGTCACTTCAAAGATTCAGAACTGAGCTGGTGTGGTGGCACATGCCTGTGATGCCAGTACCGGGGAGGTGGAGACAAGAGAATTGCAAGTTCGAGACCAGCCTCAGCAACTTAGTAAGACCCTGTTTCAAAAAAAAAAAAATAGGGCTGGGGGTGTAGCTTGGAGGTAGAATGCCTCTGGGTTTAATCTCCAGAGCCAAAAAGAAAAAAGTTTAGAACTGGATTTTAACTGCCAACAATATATTAATCCTAAAACAGCCTCCCTCAAACAAAACAGCATTTGCCATCAGTTCTGGGGGTATGGAGGGGATATGGAGAAAGTTCCTTGAATTTTATATAATGAAGAAACTAATCATGAGGTCAACTGTCCGTATTTTACAAGAACAAATTTGGGATCCTCAGGAGCTACAGGTGTGTCATTGGGGCTATGCTGTCTTGGGGCCATCAGAGCCCTATAGCTTATAGTTACTTTGGAGACAACAAATTCTTGTCTTGTTGGAGGGACTTCGGGTATTTGACTGGAAAAGAGAGTTTCATGGGGAGTGCACTAGAGCCTTCTCATATATTGAGGGCTTTGGGGAAAAGGAATTGGACTCATTCTATAAAGGACTCAAAAGGGGAAGAATTAGGAAACGTCTTTAGCTCAATATAAAGAAGACTTTCTTAATGAGTCTGTGATATCATTAATAAGACATAGATATCAGACTGTGTTACCCTAAGGGAATATTTATTAAGTACCTACTTTAGGTTGAGCACTGTCACTTATCTTGTTTCAATTAAATACACAATAGTCCTGTAAGGTAGGTATAATTACCTCATTTTTTAGAGATGATGAAATTAAGACAGAGCGGTTCAGTACTTTCGGGATAGGTCCTGGTCATGAGCAGTGTTGAAGTAGAGGAACTAACACTGTCTGTATGAACTGGGAATTGACTGCCATCTTCACAAGCTAATAACTGTGGCTCTTTAATTGCGCTTGCTTTGTGATAAAATATAGCAGATTTTGGTTTAGACATCAAATTGATCTGGCCAAAAAGGCATTATGCAAACGAGCAATGGTTTTCATACTCTCTTTAAGGAGAGCCTTAGAGTTTGGACCTGGACTGTATCCAAAGGCTCATGTGTTGGAGGCTTGATCCTAGGGCAACAGTGTTCAGAGGGGGGCTCCTGGGAAGTGGTTGGATCACGAGGACTCTGACCCCCTCAATGGATCAGTCCATTGAGGGATTTGTAGTAAGTGGTGGAAACTGTAGGAGGTGGGACACAGTTGAAGGAACTGGGTCTTTGGGGGCATGCCGTTGGGGACTGTATCTTGTCCCTGGCCCCTTCCACTCTTTACCCCTCTCTCTGCTTCCCAGCTGCCATGAACTGAGCAGCTTTATTCCACCATGCCCTTCTGCCATGATGGTCTGCCTCACCACAGACCATGGACTGAAACCTTTAAAACCATGAGCCAAAATAAATCTTTCCTCCTCAGAGTTATTTTTCTCTGGTATTTTGCCATGGCAATGAAAAACTGACTACCACAAAGAGATATTCTTTTTCCTTTCCCCAGATAGAAGCTTCAGCAGCAGGAGCCTGCTCCGCCTTCCAGTTGGCCTATGGTGGATCTGGTGAGGCTCACCTGTATGCCACTCACATCCCCTGAAGGTGGCACTTGAGGTCTTTTCAGCATCTCAAGGCCTCTGGGTAGCTCAATTTTAAAATAGCGAGCTAGAGTTTGGGCTTCATCCATAATGCAAGTATGTGACTATATACTTGGTTAATTGCTTACCCTTATTTTTAATTGATAATAATAATGATCATTGAGCACTGTGCCAAGCTCTTGCATATATTATCTTCCTTTAGTCTACAAAATAGCCCCACAAGCTGGGCGTGGTGGCGCACGCTTGTAATCTCAGTACTTTGGGAGGTGGAGACCAGAGGATCCGGGTTCGCGGCCAACCTCAGCTCTCTCTCTCTCTCTCTCTCTCTCTCTCTCTCTACTTAGTGAGGCCCTCCGCAACTTCGTGAGACCCGGTTTCAAAATAAAGTATAAAAATAGGGCCAGGGGTGTAGCATGGAGGTAGAACGCCCCTGGGTTCAATCCCCATTACCGCAAAAAAAAAAAAATAGCCCCACAGTGTAAGTGTCGTTATTTTCCACAATATACTGTGAAGAAACTAAGGTTTAAAAAGCTCAGTAACTTGTCCAAAGTGGTACAGAAAGGAGTGGAAGTGGCATTTGATCCTCATCTGTCTCATTGTAAATCCTGTTGCCTCCAAGGAGAAGTGTATCTGTCATGTGGGCAGTTGCTAGCCAAAGCTAGATCTTCTATTTTCCCACATCCAATTGCTATGCATCTAGGGGAGGACAGAAAATAGATTTGTTTGTAGTGGTGGCCAGGAGCCTGAGGTTGAGGAAAATTCTAAGGCCTCACCTGGGCTCAGTCTAAACGGAGCCTATCACTGACAGGGGAGGGGAAGGAAGGAAACACCAAGAATTTGCTATTCCTAGCAGTTTATTATTGTGTATCCTGTTCATGTGTCTAATCCACTTTAAACGGTAAAGGAAACATTTCAAAACAACAGTCCTTTTTCCCACCTTTAAGGAGACTAACTCTCTAGAGAGCATTCGTTTTTGTTTTTGTTTTTGTTTTTGTTTTGAGTGTGTGTGGTACTGGGAATTGAACCCAGAGGCATTCTACCTCTGAACTACATCTCCATTCCTTTTTTATTTTATTTTATTTTTTTTGTTTTGAAACAGAGTCTCACTAGTTGCTTAGAGTCTCACTAAGTTGCCAAGGCTAGTCTCAAACCTATGATCCTCTTGTCTCAGCCTCCCAAGCACTGGGATTCCAGGCATGTGTCACCACACCGGGCTTGGATAGGACTTTAAATATTCCCCATTGTACCTTCATTTCATTGGATATTTGGAATTCAGAGATCTGAGTTTCATTCCTAGGTGTTTGGGTCAACATTCTGATTGATATAACCCAAGACAACTGACCACACAACTCAGAGGAAGGAAGATTTATTTGTTCACAGTATTTGGAGATCTTGGAGTTTTAGTCCATGTCAGGCTGGGTTACATTTAGGGAGCTCAGGGCATGGTGGTGGGAAGCAGAGAGAGGGAGAGAGCAAGGGCTCTGCTCTCATACTGTGGAGGCCAGAAGCAAGAGAGACGAAGCAAGCAAGGGGATTCAAAGACAGAAGCACAATGCCTAAGGCCACACCCCCAGGGACCCACCTTCTCCAGCCACACCCCACCACCTAGGTTACCACCCAGGCCATGGTAAACCCATCACAATGGATTTATCTACTGATGAAATTACAACCATCATGGCTCAATTACACCAACTCTGAACATTCAAACATGAGCTCTTCAGGGAACATTCTATATCTGACTGCAACATGAGGAGACCATAAACTCAGGTCTCCATGATATAGATGCAAAGATAAGAGTCTTATCAGCTGATATCTGTGGATCGTCTGAGCCCTGGATATGGTTTGGGTCTGGAATATCCTCCAAAGGCTCGTGTGTGGGAGGCTGGCTCCCCAGTGCAGCCATGTGCAGAGGTGGGATATGAGGAAGTGAGTGGATCATGAGGTCTCTGACCTCGTCAGTGGGTAAATCCATTGAGGGCTTCACAGTCCGATGGCATTATTGGGAGGCTGTGGAAACTGAAGGAGGAGGGGCTAGTTGGAGGAGGTAGGTCACTGGGGGTGTGCCCTGGAAGGATTATCTTGTCTCTGGTTCATTCCTTTCTCTTTCTGTACTTCTCAGTTGCCATAAGGTGAACAGTTCCACTCCACCACAACCCCTCCACCATGATTCTCTGCCTCGCCACGGGCCCGCAGCAATGGGTCCAGCTGATCATGGGCTGAAACCATAAGCCCAAATAAATCTTTTCTCCTTTAAGATGTTTTCTCAGGTATTTTGTCTCAGTGATTAAAAGCTGACTAACACAACCCTCATGATGACCATATAGAAGTAGATGGAGTGTGGAAGTTGCAGGGCCAAGCTTTTTGGTTAAAGACAATACTAAATTCAAGCCACCTGGGGTAGAAGACTCCAAACCCCATCTGCTAACATTGCATGAAATCTCTCACTGGAGGGAAACTATTATCACAAGCCTCGTTCTCCTCCTGCCGTACCCTTGGTTCTAGGTGGTAAGCCATAGGATTGGTCTCAAGCATAATCTTTCCTATAAACAATTTACTTTCCTCCACATCTGAACACACTGCCCCCTTTGCAAACTTGACATGTTCCAACTGCAAAGGGGCCAGTCAGTCTGGGAGGACCACTTGGCTCTCCTGGATGCCTGTTGAGGGCTTTGCCTTGGGGCACTAACTGAGGATTAATTAGAGAAGATTAACACTGGGATTTGTGGAAACTGCAGTTGCTTTGACAAAATACCTAGAAAAAGTCACTTACAAGGTGATAATCTAAGGAATGCTCGCGCGAGACACATAGAAATTTGAGTGAAAAGAGGAGGTGAAGAAAAGACTTATGTAATTGCCAGCAAAACCACTTAGTGACCCAATGACTCATTCAATTATTACAGTTGGGCACTTGAATAATGAGAGCCCAATTTCTAATCCTTAGACAAGGGGTGTTCCATGCTGCCAGCAGCTTCAGCCTCTTGCAGAGACTTCTCTCAGAAAATTCTAGTGTTGAGTCGGGCATGGTGGCTCACTCTTGTAATTCCAGTACTTGGGAGGCTGAGACAGGAGGGTCTGGGTTCACAGCTAGCCTCAGCTACTTAGACCTTCTGCAATTTAGTGAGACCCTGTTTCAAAATAAAGAATAAAAAGTAGGGCTGGGGGTATAGTTCGGAGGTAGAATGCCCCTGGGTTCCATCCCCAGTACCGCCAAAAAAAAAAAAAGAAAATTCTAGTGTTGACTAGTGCATATTTTTAGGATATGTGCAAGCTCAGCACTTACCATTAGTCTTGCTCTACCAGGCTGGATGAGAACTTTTGGTAACATGCCAGGCAGATTGAGCTGCTCAAGGAAGTCCCCTTGTCCTGCTTCAGATCTAGACATGCCAGATACAATATACTGAAAAAAATTAACTTCTAGCACTGTAAACACTAGAAGTAAAGAGGGAAAACCTAAGACAGCCACACTGGAACACACTTGTAATCCCAGTACTTAGAAGGCTGAGACAGGAGGATCACAGGTTTGAGGCCAGCCTCAGCAACTTAGTGAGACCCTGTTTCAAAATAAAAAACAGAAGGGCCAGGGATATAACCCCTGGATTCAATCCCTAGTAAAAAGAAAAGAAAGGTAGAAAAAAAAAAAAGGAATACACAACAGAGTTAGGGAATGGATATCATGTAGCCCAGAACCAGATAAACATCTGTGGGATTATTGGGATTATGGGATTAGATTTTCAATGCACATATGAGGGTAAGAATTGAGGTCACAGATTCAATGGGTAAAGGTAAGCTGAAACTGAGCTTCTTGCAAAAAAACCAGAAACACAAAGCCCTCCACTCTAATTTAAAAAGTTCTATCCTTTAACCTAAGACTATGGCATGGAAGGAAAAGACGCTTGACCAGGGAAATGGGGAGAAACAGGAATAAGGAATTGGAATCTTGTGTCTGTGTTACATGAAAGTGGGAGGCCAGAATTCTTTTATTACCCAACTGGTATGGAAAACACAAGCAGGATCACCCCTAAAATTCTCCATAACAATATCTGCACACCTACTGTCTATGTAAACACTAGCAGGAATTTTGCTGAAGATAAACCCACAGACAAAAATTATAATGCTGTGGGAAAGTCCATCCCAGAAGAATCAGCAGTACCCATAAACACGATTCCACAAAGGAATCCCAGATAATAGAATTATGTGAAATGAATGTAAAATAAGTATGTTTAAAAGGCTCAAAGAAACAAAAGGAAAATAAAATCCATAAAGCAAAAAACAAGACCTTATGAAAAAGAACATGAAAAAGAAATAGATATTTAAACAACAACGACAGCAACAAAAGTGATTAAAGTAAAACCAGTGGGCTGGGTTAAATAATGGATTGTCCAGGGGTCAGCAAACTATAGCTTCTGGACCAGCTGCCTGTTTTTGTAAATAAAGTTTTATTGGAACGCAGCCATACCCAGCCATACCCATTCATTAGTACATTGTCTCAGGCTGCTGTTGAGCTACAACAGTAGAGTTGAATGGTAGCCACATAGCTATGTGGCTCACAGGCCCTGAAATATTTACTATCGGCCCTTTACAAAAACATTTGACAACCTTTGGTCTGGACTGAATCTAAGAGAGAATTAGTGATTTGGAAGACAGAGCTATGAATATTACCTAGGATACAGCACAAAAAGATAGACAAGTAGAATATAGGATGGAGAGGCTGAGACATGAAGCACAGAATGAGAAGCAGCGTGCCATGTTGTCAGTATTCAGGTTGCCCCTCTTCTGCCAGGACACACTTCTAGACCACACAACTTAGCTGGTTGGGGTCAGGTGGCCTTGTGATTGGGTTCTGGCCAGTGGGATGTGGGCCGGAAGGAGAAGCAGCACTTTCCAGCCTGCCTCGAAGTCCTCTCCTACGATCTTCCATACTCTTCCTTCCCTAGAAATTGGAAGTTCTTCTGGGTTCCTGCGTGCCCAAAGCTCCGTCCTCTCTGCTGACCTGCATCCAACTGTGATATGTACTAGAAAGAAACCACTCGTAAGCCACTGACAACCTGAGGTTGTTTCTTATGGCAGCCAGCCCCTCTGTCTAGTACACAGATGATAGAATTACAGAAACAGCCAGTACTTTTCAAACTGTAATGTGCCTGTGATCCACTTGGGCATCTAGTTGAAATGTTGACTCTGATTCTGTAGGTCTGGGGATATTCCCAATAGTTTGCATTTCTAATAAACTCCTGGATGGTGAAGATGCTTCTGCTCCATAGAATATATTTTGAGTAGCAAGGATAGAGAGAACGAGAGAGAGGCAATATTCAGAGAGGACGGAAGAGAAGTTCCCAGAGTCTTCAATATACCAGAATCTATTCTTAGTCTATTTCTTTCTGTGTTATTTCCCAAGTGAATGGATACTCACCTTTGAATATTGGGGAAGCTGGTGACTACAGTTCAGCAGATGGGGGACTTTAGCTCAGTTTCACTTTGGCAAGTCACTTTGGCCATCTTCGTCACCCATGTACGCGCACACACACACACACACACACACACACACACACACACACACAAGTGCTTAGGGGAGCCCAATGCAGAACGATTTTGTTGGATCTTTTCATATTTTATCATCATCTTTGCAAAGAGGCCTATCCAAGCGCAACACACCATTTCGCCTTTAGTGTCCACTCCATTTCAGGCCCAGATTTAGTGACTCTGGACATGGCTGGACTCTGATCCTGGACAAGAGAACATCTAGAAGCTTGGGTCTGCTCTGGCCCTCAGTCTGGACCAGCATGGGTGTAGAATGGGAGTGGAGCTGCCCCAGCTTGCGGGGATCCTCTGGATCTGAGAGGTGAAGGGCTTCTCATTTGCTTTATCCATTGGATTGGAAAAGAAACAACTGCGTGTCTTGTACAGTGGAACTTGCATTTCCTAGAGGAGAGAGATGCACGAAAATAATCCTTACAAAGTTGTAAACAGTTTTATTTAAACTAGTACTTCCCATTCTCATGAATGATAATGTGTGCTATTGTCAGAGTCTAAATTCTCGTCTCTATACATATTTAAAATTTTTAGTAGTCTGTACTATTCGTGTGTTCATAATAAGTCATTTTTGCTAAGATATATCTTGCAGTGTCCATGAATGAATATATTAAGAATTCAGTTCTAAATTAGATAATTGGTTTTTCTTTGGTCCCACCAGCAGAATGTATTGTTGCCTAGGTTGGCCCTCAATCAGCAGAGTGTATTGTTAACTAGAGCCAACTCCTATCTCTTGGGGAAGGAGGTGGATCATAAATACCTATATGTGATATGAACATATAATAAAACACTAATAGATAATATTAAAAAGTTAATGTGCATTGTCTTGAGGGATTTATAGGTCTCAACTCAGTTGTTCTTAATATAATGTCACATACTGTAGATACCATTATCACCCTCACTTCATAGAAGAGGACCCTGAGTCAGAGGGGTTACACGACTTGCTCAGATCACACAAGTGTTAAGTGGTAGATTCATGATTTGAGCCAGGCCGTCTAACTCAAGAGACCATAGCACAATGGCTATACTGTCTCTTGGGATAGCACAACCTAATTGTTCTTCCTTACAGGAAACCAAGCACACTGGGAAGGCCCTATCAGAGCCTAGACTTGCATTGTTCAATATGGCAGCCATAGGTGGCCACTGAGCCCTTGAAATGTGGCCAGTTCAAATTAGATATGCTGGAAAATATATACCATATTTTAAAGAGTTAGTCTGAGAAAAAGAATGCAAAATATCTTTTTTGATTAAAGTATTTCGTATCGATTAAATGTTGAAATGATAATTTAGATATAAACTTTCTCCCACTTAATGATGATTCTACTTTACAACTTTGTGAAAGCAATGTGTATTCAGTGGAAACTGTACTTGGAAGACTGGGCGTGGTGGTGCATGCTTGTAATCCCAGTACTTGGGAGGCGGAGACTGGAGGATCCGGTTCGGGGCCAGCCTCGGCTACTTAGTGAGGCCCTCTGCAACTTCGTGAGACCCGGTTTCAAAATAAAGTATAAAAAATAGGGCTGGGGGTGTAACTCGGAGGTAAAACACCCCTGGGTTCAATCTCCGGTACCGCAAAAAAAAAAAAAGAGAGAAAAAAAGAAACTACTTGGAAGCCAGGCGTGGTGGCGCACGCTTGTAATCCCAGTACTTGGGAGGCTCAGACTGGAGGATCCGCATTTGCTGCCAGCCCCAGCTACTTAGTGAGGCCCTCCGCAACTTAGTGAGACATTGTTTCAAATAAAGAATTAAAAAATGGGGCTGGGGATGTAGCTGGAGGTAGAATGCCCCTGGGTTCAATCCCCAGTACCACACACACACAAAAAAAAAGACAAAGAAACTGTACTTGGAATTTGTTTTTTTTGCGGAACTGGGGATTGAACCCGTTTTCCCTGGCTGGTGGCATGCAGTACACTCCTCTCTCCCAAAGCTGGGCAGTGGCAGCAGCCTCAACTTCCAGTCAGTCCTGCGCTCCTGAGGGGAAACATCGGATTCTGCACAGTGTGTGCTCTGTTGCTAAGCTGGAATGCTTGGTGAGGTAGGTGTATTCAATGCATTTTTGACTTACTGTAAGTTTATTGGGATATAATCTTATTATAAGCTGATGAGCATCAGTATATTGGAATAAATATATTCTTACAGTTAATTTCACTTCTTTCTTTTTACTATTTTATACTTTTATTGATGCATTATAATTATACATCATAGTGAGATTCAAAATGATACAAACACACATGCACACAGCACTTGGTGTGCTTCCCTCTGCTCCCACCCTGCCGCCCCCTCCCCATACATGTCAGCAAGATTGGTAGTGATACCTTCATGGATGGAATTAACATTATTTGAACTTTTTCCTTCCTCAAGCCTTGCCCGCTCCCCACCTACCTCCCCCAATTCCCTTCCGTTATTCTACTGATCTCTCTCCTCATCTATCTGAAGTCCCTTTTGCTTCTTATTTTCTTTCTAGCTTCCATGTTTGAGAGAAAACATACAAACCTTGATGTTCTGAGACTTGTAGCAGCAGCATTTGTTGCGGATGGTGTTCATGTTGATCGATTCATTAGAAGCCTCTCATATGAATGACAATGGATTCAACATGACAAGATCTGAGGAGGCCGGGGAGGAGAAGAGATAGCTCCTCTGTCTCCTGCCATCCTTTTACCAGCATCTTGCTTTTATTGAGCGTTATAACCAAAACATAATTGATCACAGGAGATAGCAAAGCAGTGATGGGGTGAGTCAGGGGAAAACATCAAGGTAGTTACATATGGGTCAGGGAAGGAAAGGCTAAACAAGGAAGATGTCAGGGTCTTTGCTTATCGGTCTCATGGTCCTTGGAGATTTGTCTGCGTGTAGAAATCTCCACTTGGGTGGGCAGTTTGTGCCCCTCCCAAGCCGGACCAAGGTGACCTCAAAGCTGATGACTAAAAAGCCCACAACAGAGACTGACTGATCTCAGCATAATACTCTCTACTTCCACCCATTTTCCTGCAAATGACATAATTTTGTTCTTCTTTATGGCTGAGGAAAATTCCATTGTGCGTATATGCCACATTTTCATTATCCATTCATTTGTTGATAGATATCTAGGTTGGTTCCATAATTTGGGTATTGTGAGTTGTGCTGCTATAAAAATGGGCATGCATGTATCACTGTAGTATTTGACTTTAATTCTTTAGGAAAGATACCAAGGAGTGGTATAGCTGGATCATATAATGGTTCCATTTTTAATCTTTTGAGGAACCTCCACACTTACCTAATTTAGAGTCCCACCCACAGTGTGTAAGAGTTCCCCACATCCTCACCGGCATTTATTATTGTTTGTATTCTTAATAATTGCCACTCTCTGGAGTTAGATGGAATCTCAGCACAGTTTTGATTTGCAGTTTCCTGATTGCTGATGATGTTGAACATTTTTTCACATATTTGTTGGTCATTGTATTTCTTCTTTTGAGAAGTGTCTATTCAGTTCAATTGCCCATTTTTTATTTGGTTATTTTTTTAATGTTAAGTTTTTTGAGTTCTTTATATAGTCTAGATATTAGTCCTCTATCAGAGGGCTAGCTGGCAAAGATTTTCTCCAAATCTGTAGATTCTTCAGACTGTTTCCTTTGCTGTGTAGAAGCATTTTAATTTTATGCCATCCCATTTTATTGATTCTTGGTTTTATTTCCTGAGCTTTGGAGGTCTTGTTGAGGAAGTCTCTACCAGTGCCTATATGTTGGAGAGTTGGTCTCATGTTTCCTTCTAGTAACTGCAAACTTTCCAGTCTAATTTCTAGGTCTTTGCTCCATCTCAAGTTGACTTTTGTGCAGGGTGAGAGATAGGGGTCTAATTTCATTTTTCTACATATGGATATCCAGTTTTCCCAATACCATTTATTGAAAAGGCTATCCTATCTTTCCTTCAGTGTATGTTTTTTGCACCTTTGTAAAAAAATAAATCAATGGCTATGAGTGTGAGGACTTGTTTCTGTATCTTCTATTCTATCCTATTTGTCTATGTGCCTGTTCTCAAGTAGCTTAATATTCTAGAAGGGCTTGTGGGTATGGACCATAAGAAATAAATTACATAAGTAGTTAATTGATTACTATCAGTATTCAATGTTAAAAGGGAGAAGGGGTAGCTAGGAGAGATTACACTAAGGGCACCTAATTCTTGGGGGCCATTCAGTAAATATTCATTCAGCAAATATTTGTTGAGCAAATGAATGAGTGCAGGAGATTAGATGAGGCTTTCCCAAGGAAATAGCTTTCAGAGAGAATTCTGAATAATCAGGAGAAGACTGGTAGCTTCTGCTGGAATCACAGGCCCCACTGTGGGTGACTTTGGCTGCTCTCCCCTTTAATCAGGTCTCAGGCACACAGCCACGCCCAGGAGTTTGGTGGAGTGGGCAGAGGCTTGAGGAGTGTGTTCCTTGGTATGCAGAGGAGTGGTCCTCAGACGCTGGGGCAGGAGGGGGATTCCTTCCCATCCACCCTCCAGCATCAGCATGGTGCAGTGCACGGCAGTCGCAGCTCCTCCAGCCTCAGTTTCTCCCACCTGTTGCTTCCTCTCCCCTCCCTCCTCACTTCTGGGAGGCCTTACCTCTGTAGCATTTCCACGGATTGCACAATCCATTGGACAGGTTTTTATTTTGTTGTTGTTTCTGCCCAGTGTAAATGAGATCTCCAGTAGAGAGAATGACTTTTAAATCTTTTGTGACCTTGGAGCACAAAATGTTTCCAATTTCTTCCCCTGAGCAGTTTCCATTTCTGTGGCAAGTTACAATAGAGTGCTATTCTTGTCAATAATAGTGCAGCCACTTGGAAAGGGGGCGAGGAGGCTGCCTGGCCTGGTGGTAGGTGTTTGCTGCCTGTTGCTAGCCCAAAGTGGGAGGGAGCCAGGCTGGGGACAGAGTGCAGCTTTAGGTAGCCTGGGAGGAATGTTGGGCACCTGCCCTTGGGTCCCTGTGCAGTTGCTGGGTTGTTGATCTTGGACAGGTCTCCTTTGGTTTTTCATAGCTTTGATCCCAGGTTGCCAAGTTACCCAATGAACCAGAAAACAATAAAACCACTGCAACCCAGCAGGGGGTGATTTTGCCGGTTCTGAGCCTGGGAATCTCACCTGGATCTTATATTGAGGCGAAATACAAAGAGGTTTATCCCAGGGTGGGCAACTCTTTCAGCTGGGAAATTAGGCACCATGCCCTGAACATACTGGGCACCTAACACATATTTGTTAAATCAATGAATATGAACTTGCAGTGAAGAATACCATTTTTTGTTTAATTTGCCACCGTGCACTACCTGGGTGGGAAGCCCAGCCAGCAAGGCATTGTGATGTGATTTTGGTAAACACTGTGTAGCTTTGGTCCAAGATTGTCCCTGAACCTGTGGGGGCCTCAGTTGGGCTAGTTGTCCCTGCAGTCTCTTCCTGTTCTAGGATTCCTGACCCTCTGAAATACACCTGGTCAGGGACGGGTTTCTGACCTGGAGGAGGGTTACATTCAAGGGTTTGTGTCTACCTACTGGTGACCACTGCTCCTTTACAGCCTCAACTTCTATTGACATTGAGGCTGGGTAATTTTGTGGCAGAGGCATTTCGTGGCATCCTCTACCCATTGGATGCCAGTGGCACCTTCCTCTCCCTACTGTATGGAACACATGTTTTTTTTTTTAAGGGGGCTTCATTAAAACCAAGGAGTGACTTAACTCCCAAAGCACACCTGGGTGTGGCTCACACATCTTGTGTGCAGTGTACAGGTGTAACTCTTGAAGAACACACAGGCGTGGCACAACACACCCACAATACACCCAGGATATTAGGGGCAACACACAGGCAGCAGAGACAAGGTGCGACACCCAGTCCTGATAGGCAGCTCCAGGCGCAATGCCTGCCACCCAGCCATAATGCCTTGACAACCGACTGGAGTCCCTAGCAACCTGAGGACTATAATTGTCAGTATATGAGACTGAAAACCTGTGGCTTCTGCCAAGAAGCCTTGCCACCTGATTATCTCGACCACCGATAATGAGATCGGGAGCTGACCCGGTCAGCTGTGCTGGTAGTCATCAGGCAAGTCCTTGCCTTTGGTTCTGGTGGAGCACTGGTTAAGGCAGGCCTGAAGACCCAGACCAGACTCAACTGACCCACACCTAAGACCTGACACAGCCAGCTGAGCTCCATGGTAAATGGAGTGTCCAACCTACCTTCCAGGTTTTACTAATCCTCCTCTCTCTCTCTGTCCTAAAATAGCGTAAGTTTTATAAAGTTTACGTGGAGTGTTAATGAATAAAGAACCTGTCTTGGTCACAATTGCAAAAAATGTTCTTGAAATGACAGACTGTGGGGTTGTTTTCCATGATCTAGGTCTGCTCAGAACACCTACAGAGGGCGGGAAGCAAAGACGCTTCTAGTCATTGCCCACTGTCCCCAGGACGAGGGGAGATAATTGTCCCTGCATGGGAACCACTGGCCCATAGGAAGAGAGGGAGATGGCTGGGACACATCATACGGTGCGTGGGTTTTGGGGATTTATCTCCCCAAAGTACTTTATGTGGCACACATTAAAACTGCCTGCCCTCTCTCTTTTTTTTTTTTTTTTCGGTACCGGGGATTGAACGCAGGGGCGTTCTACCTCCGCGCTACACCCCCGGCCCTATTTTTTATACTTTATTTTGAAACCGGGTCTCACGAAGTTGTGGATGCGTGCCCTCTCTTGTCCTTTCTTAGTGCTCACTGTTGAGGGGGAGAGGAAGTCTCCTGCAGCATGGCGGGGCTCTGGAGGTGACTGAACAGGAGTGACATCTGGCCCGCTGCACTGTCCTCTGTCCACGCCTCCCTCCTCTGTTCCCACATAGGGCAGTGGACCCCAAATCTCCACTAAAACCACCTGGGAGGATTTTACATGATTAACACGCCTGGCTCCACTGCCAGGATTCCCACTTACACCCGCATTTTTCTAAGCTTCTCAGGTGACTTGACGGTGCAGCTGGGTCAAGAGCCTGGGGTGACGAGGGGCGTGGGCTCTGCGGTGGGCACCCCCGGCTTTAGCCTCAGCTGGATGGACTTCCTGGAGTTTACGTGTTGATGAAACTGGGATGGTAGCTCCCTCCGAAGCTGTGAGGAAAGTGAAGGAGGCCACGTTTGCAGGAAGGGCTCGTTGTGAGGTCGATGCAAATGCCCCCTGAACCTCTCCTTTCCAGCCTTCCTTCCCTATCCTCTCTCTTCTCTCCCTGTCTCTTTCTAGCCCCCTTTCCCTCTGGGTCCCAGCCACATCTCAGGGGACTCTTGGTATCTCCATGAGGCTGATGTGAGGTTTTCCCTCTTGACGCCCCATGGCACCACCTAAGTTCCTTGCACCTGGAAAGAACCAGGTCCTTCACATTTTTGAGGCATGAGGTCATGACATGGCTCAGAGGAGCCTCCTGGAATGTTCTAGATAAGCCACTCCACGGGTCAGCAGTGCGCAGGCCTGGCCAGGGGTGGGTCTCCATGGCAGCTGGGGCAGTCTGTCTGTTCAATAAGCCTGGGTCACCGGGTCAACTGAAGGTGACATGAAAAGGAGAGGTTCCATTCATTCTTTCACTCTTTTATCTTTTTAAGTTCTTTTCCTTTTAAAGGGTCCCCTGCAGAGGCAGCCCCCTCCTCTAGTTGGAACAATGCCTTAGTTATGTTGAACTAGGGAGTGATAAATAACCTTGAGAGAAAGCTGCTGTGTCAACTCTTGCCCCTCGTGGAGCTCCCGACCAATGCTCAAGCAGGGCCAAGCGGGTCCTGTGAACATGTGGCCTGTGCCCAACGCACACCCCCGCCCCACTTTATCAAGCAGAAATGAGGAGTCGAGGATGAACTAGCATAAAGTGAAGTGGTCTTATAAACAAACAAGCACTAAATCATCTCCCCTGTCCACTTTCTTCCCTTGGAATGCAGTGCTTGTGGAATGTAGGAAATGAAATGAATATTTTTCCGTGGTTTACCAGAAATAGTGATTTTAAATCAGAAATTAGGAGTAGATTCTTTTATCTTGCCTAAGAAACCCATCATGGACATTTTGTTTAGACGAGTGGTTCTCAGCCAGGGGTGATTTGGCAATGGTAGAGACATTGTTTTGGTTGTCACTACTAGAGAAGGACACTATTGGTATCTAGTGAGACCAGGGGTACTACTAAATATCCTCAAATGCACGGACAGCCCCAAAACAAAACATCACCCTGTCCAAAATGTCAATAGTGTTGAGTGTAGATAAAGGCGTGTCCAGTTCTGCATGGGGATGTGAATCTCAGGTGGCTCTGCCTGCCCAAATCCCAGCTCCCACTTGTGAAATAGCTGGCGTGGCTCAGGGGTTGATGGTCGTGGGTGCGCTGGGGCCGGGTGAGAAGATAACGGTGTTCAGAACTCTATTTCACCCGCACCTCCCCTGTGCAGGTCTAGAGCTGGGCCCCTGATGGACACTGTCTCACTGATGCTCAGAGCAGTCCTGGATGATGGAGGTGAGGGAACGGTGCCCAGACGTGTGAAATTGCCAGGCCAAGGCCACAGAGCTGGTAAGCACAGGACTCCTGGTTTGTACTTGGGTCTCCCCCTTCGGAGTCTGGATCTCCTATTCCCAAGATAACTCAGGGAAAAAGCTGAGGCTGAACATCTGGAGTGTTTTTGTTTGTTTGTTTTTGTTTTGGTACTGCAGGTTGAACCCAGGGGCATTCTACTTCCGAGCTACACCCCCAGCCCTTTTTATTTTTATTCTGAAGCAGGGTCTTGCTAGGTTGCTGAGAGTCTCGCTAAGTTGCTGAGGCTGGTCTTAGACCTGTGATCCTCCTGTCTCAGCCTCCCAAGTACTGGGATTACAGGCGTGCATCTAGATTCTTTGTTCAGTTTTGGGGCATATTTTGTCCACGAGTTGGTCTTTCTTAGTCTTCCTTGAGGTTGGACTAAGTCCTCACCTTTGTAATTTTTTTTGGTCCTACTTTGATTCATTTCTTGTGGATAGTGATTTTGTCTAACACCTTTCAGAAGTAATAACAATCAGCCAGGCCTGGTGGGACACACCTGTAATCCCAGTACTTGGGAAGTTGAGAGAGGAGGATTTCAGGTTTGAGGACAACTTCAACAACATAGTGAGACTCTCAGCAACCTAGTCAGACCCTGTTTCAAAACAAAAAATAAAATTAAAAAGGATTGGGGGTGGAGGTGTAGCTCGGAAGTAGAATGCCCTTGGGTTCAATCCCCAACAACACACACACACACACACACACACACACACACACACACACACAGTCTTATTTTATACCAGGGCAGGGGAACTTGCCTGAGTTTCTCAAATTGCAGGCTAGTTCAGGAAAGTGGGCGGCAGCTCCTCAGCCTTCTCTGGATGGCTCCAGATGTTCCTCATCAGCTGGGATGACACTGTGAGGAGATGGAAGCTCAGGGACCTTCCAGGCTGTATCTGGTGTCTGGGAAGAGGTCTGACACTCTCATGGCTGGTGGGACTCTGAGAACTCTCTGAGCAGCTCTGGAGAGATCTCAGGGGACACGGGGTAGCCAGGCCAGAATATAATCATGCATCGTTGAAGGATGGGGACACGTTCTGAGGGATGTGCCATTAGGAGTTTTGTTGTATGAACATCATAGAGTACACTGACACAAACCTAGACGGTATGGCCTACTACACACCTAGGCTCGGTGGCCTATGTATATGCTATAGCCTGTTGCTTCTAGGGCCATGATGGACAGAACCACATGAGATTAAATCAAGCACCAGAGACAGATATTCATTGAGGGTCAAGATTTGCCTCTGTGACAGGCCTGACAAGTCTGTCTCAGCACTTTCCTGCTCTGATCAGCACTGTACAGGCTGCTTCAGGGCAGACTAAACAAGTTAGACAAGGCCTCTGCCCCCCGTAATGTGTGATTAGGGGCACAGCAGCTAGAAGGGGCTCTGGCAGGACTTGTTTTCTGACTTGATCTTTGCTTAAAAATCTGTTAGTACAAGTGGGAATTTGGACTTCATGAGGAACGGTGAAAGTGTAAAATCTATTCTTTAAAGCCCAGCTGGGAGCAGGCCCCCGGCAAAATTGTGTGTCTGTGAAGTTGGCTTCTAGTTATACTACACCCTTGTTTCTGCCCGTCTTTCCTTCTTTCCATCTATTCCCCCAGCCCCACAGCCTCCTTTCCCCTTTACAAAATTTCCCTCTATAGTGCAGTAAAAAGACTGTCAAGGCATACTGTTACCTATAATGCTAGATAATTTTTCCTTTTGAGGACATGTGGCCTTACACCAAAGAAAGAGTTGCAACTGTATAGTAGAAAGAATAGTGCACTGCAATAAAAGTAGCATTTATTTGGCACCATCTGTGTACCTGGGAACTACGGTGGACATTGTTGCTTCCTTTCCCAGCAGCCATTCCACATCACCTCCTCCTTTTCCCCGGCAGAGCCCTGATGTCGCTTTTAGCTCCAAACCCTTTTGTGTTCCGGGATGGTGACTGTTCCAGTGTTGGGGTGCTTGTTGCCTCGGTCGAATCTCATCATACACCTGGATTCCTGTTGCCAAGGGTTGGCTGAGGGACGGGAATGCAATACAAACCTGCCAATGAGATAGGAGGGGGCTTCTGCAAAGGCTTTCCTCCGTGGTGTAGATGGTCTGTCAGGGGAGAGTCTGCCCTGCTCTCTCACTAGTTGTTGCATGAGATAGTGTTGCTTGGCGCATCTTCCGCCATCTTGCATCCATCAGGGGAGGCCTGTAGAAGATGACAGAACAGAATGATGGGGAGAATCTGAGTCCTCGGTAACATTCAAAAACCCTCCTCAACAGCCTTGGAACTTCCTGTTCTGTGAGACAATATATTCCATACATAAAAATTTCATATACATAAATGATACTTTTAGCTGGGTCTTCTGTTATTTAGAGCCAGATGAATGCTGTGCTAAATGCTTAATGTAAGTCATCTTACTCGATCCTTACAACTGTATATTGAGAAAATGGGGCTTAGAGAATTTAAGTCACTTTCCCCCAATCACACAAGCAGCAAGTGGGGCCTCAAACCTAGATGCCTGCCTTCAATGTTCCTGGCTCTCTAGCCAGGTGGTGGTGCACACCTGTAATCCTAGTACTTGGAAGGCTGAGACAGGAGGATAGCAGGTTTGAGGCCAGCTTCAGCAACTTAGCAAGATCCTTAGCAACTTAGTGAGACCCTGTTTCAAAATAAAAAATAAAAAGGGCTGGAGATGTAGCTCAGAGGCAGAATGCCCCTGGGTTCAATCCCCAGTACCACAAAAAGAAAACCAAAACACGAAAAAATGAACAGACAAAAATCCTCCCCAAACAACAAACAAACAAACAAAACAAACGCCTGGCTTCCAACCACTATGGTTAAAAAAAAAAAGCTTCCTCTTGCCTCTACCTCTGTGACCTTAAGTTGGCCACTTAACCATGCTGGGCCTCAATTTTTCTTATCTGTGAAAAAAGAGACCATAGAGGATGGCCTCAAATGTCTGTTACAACTCTAAAATTCTAGGAATAAAATTCCAACTCTAAAATGCCTGGTCCCCTACAGGGACTAAGTCCAGGCATCAGTGTGCAGGAACGGAGGCCTGCATTTAGTTGACCCCTTGGACGCAGATAAGATAATCCACTTCTGGATGACCTAAGCAGAAAAACATTTGTTGTAACACCGGACAGATCACAGCCAATGGCCTGGTGCGGAAGTCACTGCCATTGCATGGCTGCCCACTGGATCCTGCAGCTGCCACCGGTGCGACCACCTTCCTGGGGGCCGGAGGCCTTGCTGGTGGCCTTGGACCACATTCTAGACTGTCCTTAAATCTTCACCTGCTGCAGGGTCAGAGTCCCAGGCGGAAGCGCTTCAGTCATAGGGACTGGGGTTGTAGGCCTGATTGCCTGGGAGAGAAGTGTCTTGGGTTGACTCCCCCAGAAGCAGCCCTGGAACGGGGATTCGAGTTCCAGTAGTTTCTCTGGGAGGTAATTCATGGAAACACTGTTGGGAGTGCAAGAAATTATCCACCAGAACCCTTTCCTTTTCAACCTCTTCTCAGTGCTCCTAAAAAGCAGCGCCGAAGAAGGACATCTGCTCCCTTCATACAAGAGCTGGAGGTGGAGAAGAAGGTCTCCCATGATTTGAGACAATGGCTCCTCCTCGTTTCCATCCCTTAAAGGGGCAGGCGCCCTTTACAGGTCAACTGTATAGTCAGGTTTGAGGGCCGGTGCCTGGAGAAGCACAGAGCCAGAGGATCTCAACCCTGGAAGGAAACCTGGAGATCATCAGGGCCAGACTTTTCATTTTACCAATGAAGAGCGAGAGCCCAGAGAGGTTAAATGCCTTGACCCAAGTCACAAAGCAGGGCACTCTGCTTCTTCCCTCTGCTTTAAAGACACCTTTCTTTGCTTTCCTTTCTGCTCTTTTGTGTTTGGGGGGTTGTGGGAGAGGGGGGCTTATGGCTTCGCAAATCTGATTTTTACCTTTCTCCACTTGCAGCCAAGAAATATACTGCTGCTCTTAAGATCGCTTTCATTCATTCAATAAATATTTATTAAGTGTTTACTGGGTGTCAGGCATTGTGCCAGGGCATTCTTCCACTGTGTCTGTTAAACAAACATGATTTATTTTCCTCTGAAGCTGGTAGAAAGAGTCCCTTGGCCCATTGCTGTATGTACAAAAAATACCATATTATATTTTTTGGTTCTTGGCACCAGACACATTGGCTCCAGTTACCAAAGAATCCCACTGCTGCCTCCAGCCCTTTGGTGTCTCTTGAACTCAGACATTCCATGTCTTAGAGCTTTGACTTGAAGCTTTACAGAGGTGTCCTGCAGAGGTTTGTGTATCTGTTTCCTTGCAAGGGACAAGGGATGGTCCCCTTCCTTGAAGATAGTGGTATTGCAAATGTAGTCCCAGGGTGTTGCACTTATGCCAGCCCCTACTGTCATGGTGCAAGGGACTTGGCTAAGCTGATTGGACTGTCTCTCAGACTCCCAGGGGCTGGGAGGGGGAAGGAAGTGGAAGGTGCATGCTCCGGCCTGTGGGAGACCAATACCTCTGGGATGGTCTCACCTTGAAGTATTAAAACTCAACTTTAAGCCGTGCGTGGTGGCGCACACTTGTAATCCAATATTTGGGAGACTGAGACAGGAAGATCACAGGTTTGTGGCCAGCCTCAGCAAATAGTGAGACTCTTATCCTAGTGAGACCCTGTTTCAAAACAAAACAACAACAACAAAAAATAGGGCTGGGGGTGTAGCTTGGGGGTAGAATGCCCCGGATTCAATCTCCAGTACCACACACACACACACAAAAAAAGCTCAGCTTTAATGAATATTTACTGAGCACCTTCTATATATACGGCAGTCACAGTTGTAGGTACTTGGATACATTAGTGAACAAAACAGGCAAAGATCTCTCCCCTCGTAGAATGCACAGATGAACAGCTGGCACTTTTTTCTGTAGATCCCCTGTGTATGAAAGGAAAACAATCTTTTCTTTTTTTTTTGTGGTACCGGGGATTGAACCCAGGGGCATTCTACCTCTGGGCTACACCCCCAGCCCTATTTTTTATTTTGAAACAGGGTCTCACTAAGTTGCGGAGGGCCTCACTAAGTAGCTGAGGCTGGCCGCGAACCTGGATCCTCCTGTCTCAGCCTCCCAAGTCCTGGGATTATAAGCGTGTGCCACCACGCCCGGCGAAAACAATCTTTTCTATGGAAGTTACAAGATCACACAGAAACAGGCAGGCTTCAGCCGGGCGTGGTGACGCACGCTTGTAATCCCAGTACTTTGGGAGGCGGAGACCGGAGGATCCGGGTTCGCGGCCAGCCTCAGCGCGCGCGCGCGTGCGCTCTCTCTCTCTCTCTCTCTCTCTCTACCTAGTGAGGCCCTCCGCAACTTCGTGAGACCCGGTTTCAAAATAAAGCATAAAAAAAATAGGGCTGGGGGCGTAGCGCGGAGGTAGAACGCCCCTGGGTTCAATCCCCGGTACCGCAAAAAAAAAAAAAAAAAAAAAAAAAGAAATACGCAGGCTTCCATTTTGTAACTGTAGCTTAGGTATCCGTTTTTTATCTTTTGTACATAGGTCTATATGTTCCACTCCTGGATGTACTGGTTTCATGTTTCTTCTTTTGTAAAATCTGCCCAGGAAAAACCAGCCAACCGGATTAGATTGCGAAGTCTTACTCCAGCCAATGGGGGACGGCGCAGTGGCCTGTGCGTCAGGGGGATAAAAGACTGTGTGGACGGCCCACGTGGAGTGCTTGCTGCACCCTCTGCACAGAAGTAAATTGCCTTGCCGAATTACTTTTGCTTTCATGAGTTTTTTTCTTTATTTGAGGCTTCCCTGAAATCCATTTCTAACAACTGGTGACTCAGTCTGTCACTGTAAGGGGATTCAAGGTTTCTCCAGAGGCAGAAGAGACCTCTTCTCAAAGCTTCCAGGCTCTTGACATGTTGCAGAAAAGAATTTAACGACATGTTGGGTTTTAGAAAAGAGGAAGAGCTTTCTTAGAACATAAAAGGTTACGATACACAGTCTCAGGGCATAATGAGGGCTATCTTGAGAGCAGAAAGTGCTTTTGGGGTCTCCGCTCTTTCCTTCCTTCCTTCCTTCCTTCCTTCCTTCCTTTCTTCTTTTTCTTTCTTTTTTTTTTTTTAGTGGTACTGGGGATTGAATGTGGGGATTGAATGTAGGGGCATTCCACCTCCAAGCTACACCCCCAGTCCTGTTTTATTTTTTATTTTGAAACAGTGTCTTGCTAAGTTGCTGAGGTTCTCGCCAAATTGTTGAGGCTGGTCTCAAACCTGCCGTCCTCCTGTCAAAGCCTCCCAAGTACTGGGGTTACAGGTGTGCACTACCTCATCTGGTACCAGCTTTTCCTTTAAAGGGAAGTCTGAGGGGCGGGCATGGGAATGTATGTGGAGATGGCATCAGCCTGGTGATCACAAGCTGGTTTATGGTGGTCTGATGTTCTCAGGATCTTCAGGTTGATGTGGTCCCCTTTATTTGATTAATAGATGATATTTGAGTGGGCGTGGTGACGCACACTTGTAATCCTAGTACTTGGTAGGCTGAGACCAGAGGATCCAGGTTTGCGGCCAGCCTCAGCTACTTAGTGAGGCCCTCCGCAACTTAGTGAGACCCTGTTCCAAAATAAAGAACAAAAAATGGGGCTGGGGGTGTAGCTCGGAGGTAGAATGCCCTTGGGTTCAATCCCCAGTACTGCAAAAAAAAAAAAAAATAGATATTTGGAATGTACTCTATATTATAGGGTTTTAAAATTATTGTATTTCCCTTTGTTTAATTCATTCTAGAAATATGTGTGCACAGGGTGATTTTCATAAGTGAGTGGATTTCCAGTAACTTTTAGATTGTGAATGAAGATGTGTAGATTTCCTAGAAATTTGGGATTAACGGGCTTGGGGAAAAGCTGGCTGGGGCGGGGGGTGACAGGCCTGGAAGGATGCTGGTATGGGGAGTAGTGGTATGAGGAAATTAATTAATTAATGTTTCAGTGTTGAGGATCAAACCCAGGGCCTCATGCATGCTAGCGAGCACTCTATCACTGAGTTACATCCCTAGCCCCACACGAGGAACTTAAGCATAAGGCTTTCAGATTAAAGTTACAGTCTCTTTTTTCTTCCTTTTATCTCCTACCTTTTATTTATTTTTTATTATCTTCTACATTTTATTATTTTTTTTAAATCTCACCTCAAGTCCAGAGAAAGAATGAGGCATAGGACTGACCCCTGAGGCTGCTCGCCAGCATGAAATGAGGAAAAGACAGAAATAAACCCTATCCACCTCCCAGTCTTTCTGGGCCCTGACTTTTTTATACCCATTCTTTCCTTATAATTGAGAACTCTGATCCCCTGACACTCTGCTCCAGCTGTGGGCAGCAGGAGGCTGTGGGGGCCCAGCCTCACCCCATCATTCCATCTGCAGAGAAGAGGGGCCCCTTGGTGATTGGGGCCAGTGCATACAACTTATTTCTGCTATCAAAGATGGTGAAAGGTCTCTAGGAGGACGCTCCTGTAACATTCTACGACTCAAAAACAGTAAGGACCAGCATATCCCTGCCTAATCAACTCAGAAGATTGTGGAAGAGGCCATTCCATTAGAGGCAAGGTTTTCACAGTGTGGCCTTTTTGAACCAGTAGCGTCAGTACCAAGGGCTGGGGTCTTGTCAACTCAGTTGGGGGATCCACTTCCAAGTTCACTCGTGTGGTTATTGTTGTGCCTCAGTCTCTCACCACATGAGTCTCTCGGCAGTGTGCTGTTTCATAATATGGCAGCTGGCCTCCTCTGGGGAAAGAGATCCAAGAGAACAGACAACACCCAAGGTGCTTTATATACCCCAAGTCTGGACTTAACATCTGTTATAGTTTGGATCTAAAATGTCCCCTAAACCGGGCGTGGTGGCGCACGCTTGTAATCCTAGTACTTGGGAGGCGGAGACCAGAGGATCCGGGTTCACGGCCCTCCGCAACTTCGTGAGACCCGGTTTCAAAAATAAAGTATAAAAAATAGGGCCGGGGGTGTATCTCGGAGGTAGAATGCCCCTGGGTTCAATCCCCGGTACCGCAAAAAAAAAAAAAAAAAGTGCCCTAGAGAATTTCATGTGCTGGACAGTGCAGCCAGGTGTGGAGCTGGGGTGTGGCTGGAGGAGGTGGATCATTGGAGGCATGGCCTTGGCAACTGTGTTTGTCCTTGGCTTCTTCCTTTCCCCCCTCTCTGTTTCTTGGCCACCATGAGGTGAGAGCAGCTTTTCCTCCTTCATCAGGCCCTGAAGCCTTGGAGAAGGCTGATCATGGACTGACCTCTGAAACCACAATCCCCAAATAAACCTTTTTCTGTCATGGTTGTGCTTGTCAGGTATTTTGGTCACAGCCATGAAAATCTGACTAAAACAACATCCATCACTTCTGCCATGTCCTATGTGTTAGATGTAGATCAGTAAGTCCAGTCAACACTCGGAGAGGGTATTCCACGAAGACATGAATATCAAGAGGCAGGGATGATTGCCTGCCATCTTAGGAGCTACCTACCATACCTGGGAACTTGTTAGAAATGCAAAATGTTGGGCCAAATCAGAAATTCTAGGAGTAAGGCCCATGAATATGTGCTTTAATGAGCCTTCCAGGCGATTCTGATAGATGCTAAGGTTTGATAACCATTGTCTTAGAGTAGGTGTTGGCAAACTTCCTTTTAGGCGTTGTGGCCAGACTATCTCTATCTCAACTACTCAGTTCTGCCATGTAGTGGGAAAGTATTTTATACAACATGTAAATGAATGGGTATGATTATGTTCCAATAAAACTTTATTTACAACAACAGGTAATGGTAGGATATGACCCCATAGGGTGTAGTTTTTCTGCCTGTGCCTTAGATTAGCAGGAAGTTTCATGTGATCAGAATTGGATGGGAAGATGGCGGGATAGCGAGAAGCAGTGTCCCGCCAGGGCTCCGAGTAGGAGCTCAGCAGGCGGGAAGACTGCTTCTTTATAAGAAAACAAGGGCAGCTAAAACTCAACAAAACAATGGGAGACAAAATACAGCGGCACGCGAGGCAGTGGAGAGAGCGGAGGGCGGCAGGGAATTCAAAGCCTCTCACCTGGTGAGCGG
>PVJS01004858.1:40516-67064 GCA_004027185.1 Glis glis | reverse complement strand
AACAAAAAAAAAAAAAAAAAAAGAAAAGAAAATCAAGTAGGGTAAGAGTTTAAATAAGGTTAGGATACAGATAATAAAAAAAAAGATTCTGAAAATAAAGGGATATTCTAGTAACCAGTATAGAATATTTATATATAGTTATAAGAAATAGATTAAATACAAGTCACAGGCAAATAGGTTCATTGGGAGTCAAACAAGCAAAGAAACAAACCCAAAAACAGTGTCTCTTACACATACATATACAAGAGAAAAGGAAAAGAAGAAGAAAAAGGGTAAAAAAGGAGTCTTAAGAATTGTTTAACTGAAAGTGAGTAAAATTTCCTTGTTGGAGAAGAGCTTCCCTTGCTGTGTTTTTCTTTCTTCTTGGACTGAGGCTTGCTTAGGAGAGATATGAATATAGCTCCAAAGCTCTGGTTCAAGCCTGCTCCCCTGCCTGCAAGGTTTCCTCCTTTGTTAATAAAGCAGTGTGGGATAGAGGAACAAGGAGGGCCTGGCCAAGACTGCTGGCTGTTGGGAAGAGGCTCTTCTAGGGTAGGGGTTGCAGATGTGGCCCAGGGCATTCACCTAGTGTTCATAACAGCCATAGGCTCAATCCCCATCACCTCAAAAGAGGGAAAGAAGAAACAGAAAAGAAAAGAGGAAGGAAAGAGAGAAATAATGCAAAAGGGAAAAGAAAAAAATACCCTACCAACAAATACACAGCAGCAGCAAAAAACAAGGAAACAAACAAAACAAATAGAACAACAAAAAACCCAAATAATAATGGCAACAATAATAAACTCTCATACTTTTCTTCTGCAGCCCTGTTAAAGTGCACTTATTACTGTAGATTTCCAAGAACGTTCCAAGCATTCCTGCTTGCTCAGAAAGCTGTAACAAAGAAGTCAATCTGTGGCCCCAGTGCTAGGGCCTTTAGTGAAACTCTGGAACAGGTGTGTCCTTCTGTCTTTGTGGGTGCGGAACATAAGGCCCCCGCACAGGGTCCCTCCCAAAGCAAGTGCAGGGAGTCTGCATTTTCCTCTGAAAAGGCTGGGTTGATCTGTGGCTTCCAAGTCTGATGTTCTCTTCAAAATTTCATGTTCCGTGTGCAGCCAAGGTCTGCATGTCTTCCCATTCTCTCTTTTTATGGTTATTTTCAGTTACCCACAGTGTGGGGCCTGCACTCACTTCCCTATGGATCATGCACCCACCTCTGCCGCTGGGCTCGCATTGTGTCTGGAGATAGGGAGGAGCAAGGTGGTGGATTTGGTCACCTTTTTCTGTCTGGTGCCACCATGGGGCTATGCAATTCTGTGTCTGGTGCCTTTGCTGTCTGTGGAGTAAGTCTCAGGTTACTGGGTATGAGATTTTGGGCAGTTTTCCAGGGTTCCTGCCATTTGGGTGTACAGGCTATTGTACTCACATCTCTGCTTGTTCAGGGATTTATTGCTTCTTTTTCCTTTTTCAGCCTTGGTGTTTAAAAGTGTCCTTGTAGATATTCTTGAGTTTCTCTGTCTTTAGTTCCCACCTCCTATGAAGGTAATCTGGGATGTGGGACGCGATTCAACTTGGCGTTCCCCAAGGCAAGTCAGAGACAAGCTTGTCTTTGGGTCTTACTCCATTGCCATCTTCCTCCTCCTCCACAATTTTTTTAAGTATTAAAATATAGAATTTTAAAATATATTTAAAGTTGCAAAGCACTGCCCATTCTATGGGTGCATTTTCTGCCACCAGTATGTAAAGTATATTCTGTATTTTAGGGGTCACCAACTTGTCAGGTGCTATATTTTGAAAGCAAGTTCAGACATGGGCAAGAGAGATTAGTTGAGAGAAACATTTCAGAAAGCCAAATCCCAAGTTAGGAATAAAGAAAATAAAAGATCCTGCAACTAAAATGTTTTGTAGGGTTTTAGAAGAGTTATTACAGCTTTTTCACATCAGCAGTATGCTGTTTGTGATCAGAGAAATTCTTTTATTTATTTTTTTTTTGTGAGAGAATGTGCTCCACTCTGTAGGATGTTTAGCAATATCCTTAGACTTTACTGGCTTGAAGCCAGTAACACTTCCCTACACTTGTGACAACCAAAAAATGGCCAAATGCATTCTGAGATGCAACTCTACCCTCTCATGTTGCACTTCCCCATCCCACTGAGCACAACTCATGTAGAATGAAGAGAGGTAGTAGGTTATAGGATAACTGTGTACAGGTTTGTCCGGGAAATTTCTAGTTTGTACCTTTTATCTTTGCATATCATTATTAGCAATTCTTTTCCCTTCTGAAATGACCCCTGATTGTAGGATATACCCTGTGATCCACCCAAAAACAGATCACTGTCTTTCATTTGCATAGTGTGACTTTATGGAGCAGTAGAGAAGTTTGTAGTACAACTGGAAGGCTAGGGTTTTCCAGAGCCTTTCTCTCCTATTAGGCCAGCTTGGTTTGATGATTTAGGAATTAAATATAAAATCTTGATTCCTAAATCATCCTACTGTCCTTGGGACATATGCTGAAGAATCCCTGATCCAGGTAAGAAGTTATAGTTCATACGGGTATTTTAACCTTCTTCATCCTTGTTATAGACTTGTTACATCCTTGTTACAGACTTTTATCTTGATTTATTTATTTTTCATAAAATTAAAATAACAGACCATTTCAAGGGTCATATTTTCACTGTTATTTGCTTTACTGCTATGAAGTAGAAAAATAAATTGGAAAAAAATAAACCTAAGTGAGAATGTGAGCAGGGATATTGTGATTTGTCTTCAGCATTGGATATTTTATGTATGATTCATTGTGACATAATTTTATAAGCAGAAAAATATTCCCATTAAATTAGATTGGGGGGAAATGCAGTCACATTTTGCAGTCTGTCTGTATACATTTTCCAACTCACTACTGTGTGAAGAATTGTTTTCCCTGTATTTGTTAGAATGATATAGCTTACAAATATTTTCATATTCTTAGAAAAATATGTCATTCTTAAGATTATTATTATTTGCCATTGATGAAAGAGTCTGACTTCTAAATAAGGATTGGCAATACTTTTATGACATACTAAATATGACATCTTGCAGGAAACTAAATTGTTTTATAGATGAAACCCAACTAGAGATGCTTGAATTCACATAGCGGAATAGTATTAAGATGCAGAATAGAAATCAAGCCTTTCTAAATCTAGTTGTGTCCTTCCCATTACATAAGATTTGTCAGTAAGATATTTGGGTTCCTCTCTGAAATTGTAGAAGTAGGGTGACAGATATAAACTGGTTTGTAACTTTACTGGTGTTAGCCCTGAATGTCTCATGTCCCAGAAAACCCTCAATCTGGGACAATATTTTTTTTGCCATAAAATCTAAACCACAGACAATTTTCCAGGGTCATATTTCCATTGTCATTTGTCTTACCTCTTTAAAGCAGGAAAATACAGAAACATTGGAAGGCAATAAAAGAAAAGGAGGATATGAGCAGAACTATGTATCAGACTGGTCACCCTATCGCACATAGTTATTACATGTTTTTGTTTTCTTCTTCTCTCTCACACATGCTCTTGGGGGACAGAAACCTGAGCTTTTCTTATGCTGTATTGTGTTTTTTTGTATTTTTTCATATACTGTGTTGACTGTATTGTCCTGGGATATGGGTAAGAGGGCTCCTCCCCTCAGCTCATCTTTTGGAGGAAACTACTCCAGCTGTCCTTTGCCTATGTCCCAGTCCATGGGGTAAGAAGTGCTACAATCAAACATTGTGTTCTATTAGAGGCCATGACCCCTACTCTAGACAACACTCTCACCATCAGGGCCCCTGGAGATGTTGTGCCTCCTTCTGGGGCATGCAGCAGCCTCCTTGCCACAGTATGTCTATTTCCATATTCAACAAAGAGTCAAGCACAGCTGTTTGCAGGATCCTGGGGGGAGGATGTGGAAGGAACTTGAATAAGTGAGCTAGAGCACCTGTGTGTCTGTGCACACATCTCCTGGTGATGTGGGGAGGAATGGTACAGGCCAGGAATTGGAGTCAGTTCTACCCTCCTCTTGAATTCCAGAACTTGCCCTTTATTCCAAGGTGTCTGAGAATTCTATATTGGAGCTGGCATCTTAGATTAATATGAAGGTACATTTGTCAAAATAAGAGACTTGAGCACACTTTATTTCACAGTTGGTTAGCTTGATTTATAATTTTAAAATATTTATCCACATGGTAGATTTGTATTATTGTCCTTGGCTATGCAACTCTTATGGGAGGACCTGATTGCTGCCTTCCCTTAGGTCAGATTTCTCTTGATATCACCTCTAGATGTGTTTAGAAACATAAGGTCTCTGAGTAACACAGTAGTCAAATAAACTTAGGATATGTGGGCACTTATTAAGTAAGCTTTGCTATCAATGCTTTGAGACTTATTTTGTTCTATTTTAGGCCCAGCAGGACAATCTCTCCAAATCTAAGTTAAAATAATAGTCTCAAAGTTGACTATTACAGCCGTGGAGGCAGGTTCAGTCTCCTATCTGGTTATTTCCTGCACTGAAAGCAAATAAAAATACTCTTCCTAGGCTAGATGAAAATAGAGGGTGTCAATGCCTTGAAACTGATGTAGCAGAATCAGCTGAACTACTTTTCTCAAGGGAGAGTGGTTTTTGTTTGACATAGTTCAAGTACAAAGAAGATATTTCATGTTTTATAGCACACATAGTTTCTCACTCACATACTTACATGTTTCAACTATACACATTGCTATGTCAATAAATCACTGAGCTACTTGAACACAGTAGACAAATCCTATGAGTTCAGATATAGGCATTTAAAAAATTTAAGAAACAACAGTAGCCTCTTTGCATTAAGAATTTATAAGGTGCCAACTTTGTGCTAAATCATTTGCATCCCTTGTCAGAGCTGATTCTTGTGGCAATCAGATGGCTGGGTAGTTCTATTATACAAATAGAAAACTGAGGCTTTGAGGATGTATTTCACCCAAGTCACATAACTAGTATGTAGCGACTTGTCCTCTATCAAACCATTTGCTAATTCGTCCTTCATTCATTTATTGAAGTTTTTTGATGTGTCACACCCCGTGCTTGGTGCTTCCAGGTTCATTGAATAAGTAGATAAAATGATAACTTTTTATGAAACTTAATGTCATATGAAAGGCTTAAGAATAGTTGTATTTCCCATAGGAGCATAACTGCTACTGGGTGTGATTGCCTTATATTGAACAATTAATATCAGGTAGCATATGTTCTATAATGTAAGACCAACAGCCGTTTTTTAAAAAAAGGAGTGATGGAGTCTAGAGAAAGAACAAGGAGACTGTGTGGCATGGTTTCTTCAGAAGAGATTCAGGGGCAGGGAGTATAAGTGAAGGGGAGCCCTCTCCGTTGAAGAAGTCAAGTTGAATACAAGGACCATTCACCTATCCAGAGAGCAAAAATGAGCTGTTGCTCTAGAGAAAGGTTCTTTTTGCCAAAGTCATTTTGAAAGCCTGCTAGACTCCCCCTTTTCTAATTAAAATCAGGCCTCTGAGTCTGCGCAGTTCTCACATTCTTCATAAGAAAAAATTGCCAAAGAAACCTTAGGGCCTCAGTCTTGGGAAGATGTTCTAAGCCACAGGAAATATTTGAAGATCTATAATTGTCAGGAGGAACAGATGGAAATACAATATAATGAAAAGGTTAGGATCTGATATTGTTTTATTTAGAATGAGCCTCTGAGCTATTTCTAATTATAGATAAGACAGAATAGTATATGGGAAGATCATTAGGCTGGGAGTCAGGAGTCCTGTGTTCCAGTCATAGCTCTCCTTGTAACTAGTTCTAGAAGGTGACTTTGACTGAGTCATTTGAGAACTGTGGCCTCAGCTTGTCCAATGATATATTAGATAAATTAAGTGTTTTAACTTTTACATTCCTATTCATCTTGAGAATTCTGTTCTCTGAGGATCCATGCATATTCTTTATAAACACTATTAGTCAATACTGAAAGTCACAATTGAACACAAAAAATAAAACTAAAAAAAGCAAGATCACTAATATTGTGGACAATGAACATCAATATGCATTTCAACATTTAATTTTATAGTTGAAAGGTATTTAAACATCACAATATCCTAGCCAGATGCCTCATTTCAATCCTTATCTTTCCAGCTTTTTTTTCCCCCAGAACAATAGCTAGGATGATCTGCATAAAGCCTATAGAGGATCATTACATTCTCTTCAGATAAGACCCCCACACACACACACACAGTGAATCCCTGTTGTTAGTAAGATAAAATAAAATCACCTTATCAGGGCCTCGAAAGCCATTTATTTATTTATTTATTTATTTATTTATTTATTTTTGCGGAACTGGGGATTGAACCCAAGGTCATTATACCTCTGAGCTACACCCCAGCCCTATTTTTTATTCTTCAATTTGAAACAGGGTCTCACTAAGTTGTGGAGGGTCTCACTAAGTAGCCGAAGCTGACCACAAACTTGCTATCCTCCTGTCTCAGTCTCCCCAGTACTGGGGTTACAAGTGTGCACCACCATGCCCAGCTCTTGAAAGTCCTTTAAATAAAAAAGGGTCCTGCAACCCACGTTGACCTCATTTCCTACAACTCACTCCCTCTCGACTAACTCCTGCTGCAAGACTCTTCTATTCAACTCATCAAAAACCCAAATTCATTCTCTATTCAGGATTCTTGTACACATTGGCTATTTAGCCATCGCCTTTTTGCTTTGTTTCGTTTACCTGGGATGCCTTCTCTGAGTTCTAGGCATCGTTGGATTGATAGTCCACATCATTCAGATCACAGGTTCTCATCCTCACAAAGAACCATCTTCAACTCATCCAATGTAATCTCATTGTTGAGTCCTCTCTATCCCAATTCCCTAGTGTGTTTGAACATAGCATCCAGGTCTACCTCATGTGATATGTTTCACTGTATGATTCCTGTCTTCTCCCACCAAAAAGTGAGCCCCATGTTGGCAGGGGCTTGACTTTGTTCAGTAAGGTATCTCTAGGACCCTGCATATAGTTATCATTCCCAGAATATTCATCAAATTTATGGTTATATCCATGAAAGTCAATTCAACCCTTGAAATCCATAACTGATCCTATTTATGCTGTTTATAGAAACCATAATTAAATCTAATTAAATATCCCATATTAACACCATTAATGCAATTTTATTCTAATCTGGTTATCTATTCATGAGGCACTTTAAATACAAATGAGAGAACATTAGAAACACTATTTCCATATAGTACATGAGAATTTATAATGATAGTTGCAAGATACATAGTTTTGCATAAGTGAAAAAGGCGTTAAAGAAAGTTTTATGGAAAATTTTATTGTCACCACATTCAAAAGTCTTTCCTGACTTTGAAAAACATCCTTGAATTTTCTTCTATGTAATTTCTTATTTCTTACTTATTTCTTTCTTGACTTTAGCAAATCTGACATTGGGTTACATATTACCCTTTTCTGTACATTTGATATTCATGATGGCTGATAGTATGTAGAAGAATCTATTTAAATCTTCAGGGTCCTAAAAGATAAGAGAAAGGATCTTCAGAATAAATGTTATAAAGAAAAAGGATCAGATCGCAGAGAGGTAAAGTGAGAAAGAGAATACATAATACACATTTAGCCATCCAGTGAGATTGGAGGCCCTTGTGTAACCTGAGTGAATGTGAGTTCTTCCCATAACAGACACATTCCTCAGGTATTTTCTTCCCTCTTTAAATATTATGGCATCCAAAGTTATGGGGTAGAAGAGAAAATCCTTCAGAATGGAGGGAAACATACAACCATTTTACATAATCTAAAAATATCACCAGGGTGTCCTCAGAATGTTTTTAGATCAGCATCATTCTGCCTGACAGTCCTTGGCCCACCTAGCATGATGAAATCTTTGTATGCTAAATATACTTTGTGTTGGGTATGATTTAGTCCTCCATCCAGAGAACTGATTCTTGTTGCCACTCAAAGGTTTGTCTCATCTAATCTTAACTTGCAAGGATTGACTTTTGTGTACAATAAAGGTGGTATGTATTCAATGGAAAAATGAGAAACTACAGTAATGCATGGAAAATAGAATTCATGTATAATTACACCATTCAGACATTGCTCTATCTTGGTACATGTTTTTCTCATACTGTTGTATAAATATGAATATATGTTAACAGATTTATTTATGGAATATATATACATATATACATGTGTATATCAATATGTATATGCATTCATATAGATGTGCATATTACATATGTATATTATTGTATATGTAATGTGCAAATGTATATCTATTATTCATGTGTACATATTTTATACAATATTATTATATTGTACAAGCTCTGTTGTAGCTAGTCTGATTTCACTCAGCAACCATTTCCTATGTCTATAAATATTCCTCAGCTAGATGAGTTTAATGATGTTTAGTATTTCACTATGTTGGTACATCATAATTTCTTTAATTCATCCATTTTTATTGCCTTAGAAAATATTATGAATGTTTTATTTCTAAAGAATTCCACTAGCACACATAGAGTAAGAGATGGAAGTCCACTTTCATCCAATGCTTATTAGAGGAGGTATTGAGCTCACAGTGATTACTTTCTTTATACCAGTCATTGTGCTGGAAGATTTATGTAAATTATATCATTCAATTGTACAACACCATGTAAAACAGATAGTGACATTCCATTTTACAGTCAATAAAGCTGATATTTTACAGTCATGAAAGAAGAAATACACACATATGCACATTCACATACAAACACACCTCACACAAATACACCTATACTGAATGGGAACTTCCAACTTTGGTGATTTGACCTCTAAAGTTAAAGATATTTTGTTCTGTTTTAGTAACTGGTTTTATAACTAGAACCATAGTCTTTCAGAAATATCAAGATAAGAAAATTAATTTCTCCTGTCTTAACCCTTTGTTTTGCAAATGAGCAGCTTGGTCTCAAATAATTCATTTATATCAATTCCAGCATCTGAATCTAAATTCAGGCTGTGTATTTCATAATATTACTCATTCATTCAAAAATTATTTTTTTAGTATCTGCTGAACAGTGTGCTAAGGCCTGCCAGGTGTGGAGATCAGATTTTCGAGAGCTTACCTAATCAGTAGATCTCAAATTTTAAAAACTATCTTAATAAGTTTATGTGAGAAAATGTGTACTGTGTACTTTGCATATCCCTATGCAAAGACTATGTTTGGTCCTGGGAAAGCAAAAGACAATAAATATACCATCAACTGAGAGTGCAAGTTAGCTGTGAAGTAAGAAACCAATATTTTCCCTCATTGCTGATAAACTCAAAATGCTACGTTGCACATTATCTTTATCAGATAGGACTGAGACAAAGGTAAAGTCTTTATATTCACCAAGTCTTTATTAATATATGTTATCTCTAGCAAGATCATTTGATTATTTCCTTCCATGTGTCTCCCTTCCCTCATCACATGACAGTTCCTCATAGTCAACTGACCCCATAGGTTCCTGTATCTGTACAACAGACCTTGAAAGATTTCTTCCATTCTATATATATGTTTCCAGGGTGGTCCTGACTGTGTGCAGGATTACTGGATCCTGGGTATTCAGTGTGGGTGAGAGTTTCTGCTAATATAAATTAAATCCTTCAAATCTTATGCATGACCCCAATAGCATCATGCAAGTTAGATTGTGATAGTGCTGACATAGAGACTAAATTAATTATTTACATAGTTATTTATCTTAGCTGTGTAGAAAATTACCCCCTAAAACTCAGTGACTTATAACAACATTCATTACCTTGTAATTTTTGCAATTCAGGAATCCAAACAGGGCTTAGCTGGCTCCTTTGGCCCAGAGATGCTCACAGCCCACAGTCAAGGCATCTGCTGGGACTGTGGTCTCTGTGTTTATATTAAGGCTTACCTGGAGAAAAGCCACTCCTAGCTCAATCACATGTCTGTCCTTACAGACTGCAGAATCCTTGCTGGCTGATGGTTGTAGATACCAATTTCTTTCTAAGTTACCCTCTCCATAGACTATTCACAACAAGCAGTTTCTTTCCTCTGAATGAAGGCTCTGGAAGAAATTGTGGCTATTAGCTAGCAAGATGGAAGACACAATATATTTGTGCCTGAATATCAGAAGTGATATTCCACTTCTACTATAGTCTCTTCATTTGAAGCAAGTCCCTAGGTCCAGACCACTCTAATGGGTAATGATAATCAAAATAGGAAAAATACCAGGATGTGGGGATCACAGGGATTCATCTTAGATAGAATCTTCCCCAGAAATAAATGAAAGGGAATGAATGGATTATTCACCAGCATGAAAAAAAAGTAAAGAGGATTCAAAGTTCTAGGACTCATTCATCCCAATGACATTACAGACCAACATATGTCATAGTAATAGTCTGGTCAGGCTAGAGTACAGGACAAATTTTATGTTTTATCTGACTCTCAGCTGAAAGACCATTAACCCAACATTCTTATTGCTGCTAAATGATGCTACATCATTTATTCTAGACCAGTAACTGTATTTCAAACTTCATTATAGAATCATGGGACTGAAGAGCATTATAAAGACTCATGTAGCTTATCTTGTTTCATAGAAACGGAATGGGCTCACTATCTAAAACACCTGAATCCCATTTGGGCCACTTATCAGCCTTCGCCTAAGTCACTTAACCTTGCTAAATCCAAGTGTCCATAGCTATAAAATGGAGCAATTATAATTACATCAAACTGCTGTTGGAAGGATTAAGAGAGAGAGTGCTTATGAAAACATGTGGCTTAATGCCTGGTATACAGTCGACATTTGATATGTCTTGCCTGCCTCACCTGTTTTTCTTTTTCTTTTGTCCCCCCTGTGCTTCTTTGTCCTTCTTTTATCTGGCCTCCATTTTAAAATTCTCTTAAATTATTACCAAAAGGAAAAAAAATGTGATTACCAAGTTTCCTTTTAAGCCTGTAAGGAAAGTTAGCCACTTTTATATCACTTTAAGTCTTTGATATCTTTGCTTATCCTAGAGGCAGAAGGACCATAAAATTAGGACAAAATCAACCCTGTTTTAATTTTATTATATTTAGCTGCTATACTGCACATAATACACAGTCAGTATATGCATTTTGATTGAGCGATTATTCATCTTTATTCAAAAGTAATACAAATCCTATGAAAGACAAAACTAACATCACTAATTGTAAAAAAATAAAAAAATTAAAAATCCAGAGAACTATAATAAGTACTAAGCAAACAGATGGTTAGTATAAATGACTTAAGAATCTGTGTGTTTTTATCTTAAGAAAGACATTTAATACCTGGGCTAATTATAGATATAGCACTGCCTGACACATTGTAATTTATGTTTCTATTCTGATTTCTTTTTATTTAAAGAAATTAGGTTCCTTTGCAATGAGGTACTCTATGCATCTGAAACTGTTACACAAAGTACAGCTAAGCTTAATTTCAATACAGTATTTAAAAATTTTCACAGCCATAATTCTAGCTTTTACATGCATTTTTCTCCAGGAAAAAAAAAACATCAAATTGCTGCTCGAATTCATTAACAGAGAGAAAACAAGTTACACCAAGAATTGTAACAGACCTAAACGCTCTTTGGCTAATCTCATTACTATGCAAAGAACGTGCTTAATTATTTGAATATAGACTTATTGACAAATTAAATTATAGAATATTTTGTAGTCCTGGATCCATTCTGTTTCTAGTAATGAGTCTGTAATTTGCTATACAATGCATCACTTTCTATTATTAAAGAGTATACGATGTTATCTACTTAAACATTTTTCAATTTGTGTCTTCAACTGACATATATTGTGGAAACTTGGTTTTCAAAGTTTGAGCATCCACAGTTTTGATTTGGGGGGCACAACCCTTAAACTCTTTGCAATTTTGCCGCAGCATTAACACAAAGTTTGTGTTGTATGAGGGCGATGTACAGAATTACCTTTAGGATGAGCAAACCCAGTTACAAATCTGGCATGCAAACTTTCAATTTGTCTTGGCTCCTGTTATTATCACTTCTCAGTTCTTTCAGTGAGGTGGTCAAAACATATTTAGGTATATCACTATCACTGTGAACTGCTTTATGGTGTGAGACTATAATGCACCAATAAAAGTCTAAAAAGATGTAGAGAAAATGTGATATAAGTGAAAGAAAGGATCTTTAGTAAAAATTGAAAAGGCAGTTAGTTTATGAAGAGAAATATATGTAGAATAACATATCATATTGATAGAAGCAGGGATCCTAGAAGGATGAACAAAGGATCTTTACAAATGTTTCTATAATATGTTTTGGGGTAGGTATTTGACATTTTATTGAGCATATTTAAAATATTAAGTGTTTCTGAATAATTAAGAATTTAAAAATTCTTGATTTATAGAGATTGTCTTTTACTTCCATGGTGACAAATTATAAGTAAAATGTAAGAGCTTTTCATACAAATCATATTTTTTGAGATTTGAGAACTTGTTTTCTCCTTAAGGTGGTGTATCTCTGGAAAATCCAAGAAATGGGTGTCAAGACAAAATCAGATTTCTAAGAAATTTGTCAAATGTTTTCCTCAGCATTCTCACTGCTGTGGCAAAAAAAAAAAGAAAAACAACTGACAACTGATAACAACATCATAGAGGAAGGAGATATATTTGCTCACAGTTCTGGAGATTACAGGGATTCAATCCATGTTAGGCCGGGTGAAGCGGGCAGAGCTCAGGGCATGGCGCAGGGAGCAGAGAAAGCATGAGCAGACGGACTCTGATCTTATATCATGGAGGCTGGAAGCAGAGACAGAGAGCTCATGAAGGGGATTCAAGGACACATGCCCAGTCTCTAAGTCCACACCCTCAGTGACCCACCTCATCTAGCTACACCTCACCTGCCTAGGTTATCACCAGATAAATCCAGTACACTGATGAGATTAAGGTCATCATGATTTAACCATACCACCTCTGAGTATTAATACATGAGCTCTTCCAGGGGATATTCTGTATCTAAACTGTAACATCAAGGGGAAAAGCCTCTGAAGGGTCCAGGGGAGGGGACACAGCAACAGGTGGGAGATTCTTTAAACCACAAAGTGGATCTGATGTCTGTGAAAGGAGTACTGGGCAAAAGAGGATTTGAGTGGGAAGAACCTTCACTGTGGTGCTGCTGTTAGAACTCTCAGCCAGCCCACTGAGCAGCCCCAGGGCAAAGACTGCCCATTAATGAGAACTTTGTTCTCATTAGCACAACTCAGCCCTGCTACCTTCTTCAAGTTCAGTCAATGAATGGGAACATCCTTAAGATGAAATCTTTGGCCATGAAATCAGCAGTAGATCCTGAAATTATAGCTCTAGAGGTTTGTCAATTAATTCTTGACTAAACTGCAGGTTTCTTTTTATGAAGGGAGATCTGAGTGGCAGCCACAATCTGTACAGAACAGCTAGATAAATTAGAGAAACAACTCCTTCATGGTTGCTGTGGACTTCTCCTCCTGAAAAGAAACTTTGAAGAAGGAAGTAACTGGGATGAACTATAGTTCTTGTCACTGCAGCTATAATCTCAGGGCAGCAAATGATATTATCTCCTCTACCCTCCACTGTCCATTTTAAACCTCACTGTCCACAGGTTCTGGTTTCTTACCTGGCAGGGAGACCCAAGCCATTATCCTGAGTGACTTAAGTGCCTGGAAATCATACTTGTCTCAGGCTATATTTTTTATATGTGTCCAAAGAGTTCTTCAAGTACCCGAATGATAGCTCATAATTTAGTAAGATCTTACTTTGGTCCCTGGAAAGAATATTTCTACTTTAGGGACCATTCCAACCATTCCTCTGATCCAGAAGAATCTAACACTAAGAGAATGGGAAGTACAAAGCACAAAGTCTCTCAGCAGGTCACATGGAAATGGGTCACAGAATCACTCATGGTTATATACCAGGTCCAAGTATATAGTAGATGATCGGGATTGGCATGGTCAGGTCCAAGAATATAGTAGATGATTGACATTTACATGGTTAGGTGATTGAGGCAACCCCCACCACTCCTTTGGTTGTCAACAAGGTCAATCCTGTGTCTACCTCTTCAAACATCAGCCCTGCCCAGCAGAGGGAAGCCACCACTGAACTTCTTAGTCATTTGAGCGCCAGTGCATTCATGATGGCCTGGTTGAATTGTATGTCCTCTGGTGGCTTCCAAACATGAAAAGAATTCTCTGGATCATCTCACAAACTTACCTCATATGTCCATTCCACCAGTCTTACTTCAATGAGCCTTTTGATTCATTCCTTTTCTGTCTTACAAAGCAAATTAGGTACTTGCACCTCTATGTTATGAGTATTTTTTCCCCAGGCTTCTAATGGCAACAATACTAGTGAATCTGCCCAATTGCTAGGGTCACTGTCAGGATATTAAATCACCTATGCTAAGGAAACACCCCAAATCAAGAAGTTCATTCATACTTTCTGGCCCTTTTAATCAATCCTCCTCAAAATTCAGTCTCAGGGTTTATCTTTTGTCTCTTGATGATAATATATTCAAGTTAATTCATGTTGCTCCTTTGGAATACAATCTCCTCTTAGTTATCATGCCCAGAACATCTCAAGCCAATTTACACTGAGATGCAACCCTACTTATTGGCCTGGCAGATAGGAGATGAAGCAGAAACTCTTGGGAGCAATACCTGTTACCTTAAGGAAGCAGATGGCTCTGCAGCATCTTTCTGCACTGGGGAAGCAAGTACAGAAAGTCCTCTTTGAGAGGGAAGGGCCTCGTTTTTAAGCTCAGATGGTTAGGGTCAGTCTGTGAAACCAAATTCCTAAATGGTTGCTTTCCCAGGGGTCCCTGTCCCATGATTCAAGATCAAGGATTTTCTTCATAAGAGTTGGAACCTTAGCACAACAGATCTGCCAGGCCTGAACATTTACAATTTGGGGAGTTCTGTGCCCTCAGTTATTAGCTTCTATACTTTTCATCAGCTGTGTATGCCCTTCCACTGCAGGACATTTTTATGCTAACGAAAAGTCTCTCTGGCCCTCATACTTAGCCTTTAAGTGTAGCTCCTCAGATTATCATTATTCATCTACCTAGTGTCAATACAACTTAGTCATAATTGGCCAAACCCATTGTCTTCGGAGGTGTCATTATCCCAAGACCTGTCCAGTGTTTGAATTATCTCATTTGCTATCTCTGCCAGGCTTATTTCAGGTTACCAACAGTGTAATATTCAGGAATGGGTCTATGACCTGAATCCAGGGAATCTTCAGTTTGCACAATCAATTCTGTGCGAGGCCCTTCCAACTGGCTAGGTGATGAGTGATACGATTTCCAAACCACATATCAATATCTGCCTTCTCAGACCACTCTTTGTACTAATAATGTAATTTCGGTCCTCTAAGAAGTTGAGACCAAAATGGAATTTAGTGTGCAAGACATTCATTTAAGAAAATATCTATAAATGATTTTTTAAAGGAGAGGAAATAGGAGTAGGAAGAGGGAAGCTTCATATCACTGAATCTGAACATCTATGAAAAGATAAAGAGAAGGAATGATTACTGAGTAGAAAGAGCCTCAGACAGATGGCTTGCCAGACTAAGAAAACTGAGTCAGACAGATGGCAAGGCATGGAGCAGAGATGGTCCATTTGAGGAGGCACTAGTTGGGAAGGCATGCCTTGGTTCTAGTACTCCAATTGGCTTAGAAAAGCCTACGCAGAGGATGTTAGAATTAATTCTGCAGATGATCTGAAGGTGCAGCAAGGTGCATGCTTTCTCTTGCAGGAAGGACTGAGTGGTCCATTCTCAGGTCCCAGGTAGTTTAACACAATGGAAAGAAATCTAGATGAAGATCCATATGAATTTCTGTCCCAACTCACTTTCACTAGATCTGTGATTAGCACAATTTCCTTGATAATTTACAAAAGTTGTTTCCTTGTGTAAAGTAAAATAATATTACCTACTTCATAGGTCTTAATGATTTAAAGAATGTAGACTTATCTAGCAAGATGACTGGTCTACAGCCAGCTTCAAAAATTGTCATTTACCTTCTCACCCTTCTTCAAATTTTTCTTGACTTGGAAATTTTAATTTATTTGCATTTCAATTTGGGAACAATGTTAGTGTTCTTCAAGAATACAATCTGAGGAAGTATTACAAATACATTTTACTTCACTATCATTTTGGAGATCTAGTTGCGTCTTTGATGATTAGATAAATAAACCTATCAATTAGGAATTTTAACATTTATTATGGAACATGTATGTTTTTCCACAGAGGTTTAATTGTTGATGTTTGCTCGATATTTTATTTTTTTAGATGAAAATATTTACTGTTTGAAAATCACTCTACCTCTAAGACCAGAAGACATATAGATCAACCATGGTATTTCTCTGTACTGCCTATGCATATAAAATTTCCTCTCAGATTATTGGATAATTTAAATATAATATATAAGAACTAGGTCTGTTGTAAACATGTCCTCTGTCTCAGGCCCCTAATGAATTGCTCCATGTAATCTATTATGGAACAACAGATTACAACTATTTGTCTATTTCAGCTCCATTAAAGATTATATGAAGAAAATCTTAACTAATGGCCAAAAAATAACTGGTACTTAGTTTTTATCAATACCTCATTAAATCATTTCTGTGTGGGCTTTTGTTACCAGCATAATGATGTATTTTAAAGGACCTATTGGTATGTTAAAAACAGCAATAATATTAACACTAAGAACAAAGAATGAAGATAATCTCTCAGTGAGCAAAACAGTTTTTAAGGACCTATTGATATGCTAAAAGCAGCAATAATATTAATACTAAGAACAAAGAATGAAGTTAATATCTCAGTGAGCAAAGAGGTACTAGATAATGAGATGATGTTGCCATAAAATACCTTAGAAATGATGTAATTGAATTCTCTCATTCCACACAGGCTCAGAGAAGAGAAGCAAATTTCCAAAGTTAACCTGAGCAGATGATAACAGGTCCTGAGACTTCTGGACTCATAAGCTTTCCCCTCTATACATTTGTTGTGTGATTAACAATGTACTAAGTAATCTAGGGAATACAGAGGAAAGACAGACCCTTTTACTCCTTTTCCAAGTTGACAGATATATCTTTTATGATAACAAATCTTAATGAAGACAAAAGCATCAATATGCTAATGTGTTACTCTGAAAAAAGAAGGAAAACAATGGCTATCAATTGACCTCTCATTCCTCAAAAATAATTTTAGGTACCTAATCTCATTTTATCCTTAAAGTAACTTCTGAAGTGGTGTGCTTCATTCCCTCCATTTAATAGATAAGGGAATTGAGGCTCAGTGGATTAGGTGGATTATATGGTATACAGCTTATAAATACAGATTATCTGTGACTCCAATGCCTTCACCATCTACAACTTTTGAAACAGAACTTGGAATTGATGAATGTTAGATGAAACCAAAACAATAATCTTTGAACTTTTGAAGTGAATGATGTCATATATATAGTCATACACATAATAAATGTTGGCAGGTCTACTAATTCTAAATCTCCTTCCCTTTTCTCAAACTAAAGTTTTCCTATATTTTCCTTATTTCTACAAATTAAATCAGTTTTGATCAGTAATTTTTTCTATTGTATTTATACTCTGAAAACTGTTTTGGAAATAAAATGGAAAGTATGGAGAAATAGAAAGTTAAGTTTTCTCTAGGGGCTTAGAATATGTATAATATATGCTCCCCACTACCACCACATCATTGGTTGGTTAGGCTAATGGATTAATCTATTTAATTGTTGACATGGTGTTGCTCTAGGAAATCAATGAGTATTTATTCAATTTTGGTATAAAAATCTTCACTTGGTTATAGTAGGTATGAAGGTAACAATGCCTCTTGCATAGCAGCGTCTCATAAAAATCTTGTAATAGATAATGTTTTCTTGTGTATGGGTTTGCTCTACAGTATCAGATAGTACAGAATTGCTCTGAGGATAGGATTGTCTCCTGTAAGCAGAATAGACCCCTGAAAGATAATAATATTGCCAGAACATGTCACCAAGAGGAGTCCCAAAACACAGCTCTTTGGACAGGCTATAGGATTTGGACAAAAGGACCCTAAAATAGGCACTTAATTGGATATCTGATTCAATTTTTACTGTCACCCTAAGAAGGTGGAAAGATATCCAGGAGACAATGCCTCTATTGAGGCAGCCATACATTATGAAGTAAGGAATCTAGTCATAGGTTCAAAATGTTTTAAAGCCTATCACATATTTATTACCCTCAAATCCATTTTAAAGTTCACATCTGTTTAAAAAGAGGAAGCAAAGGTTTAGTCAAGATGAGACCATCAAAGAGAAACAATCTGGGGTCAGGAGTTGGCAGTGGTGACAGAATTATTCAAAGTGAGAATTGAGAAAGAGAAGGATGTTTGAGTAGATGGTAGAAATTTTCCTTAATGTGCTGATTCTTCTCCAACCTGAAATATTTTCCTTCCAGGACTGAAATATGGACCTTGAAGGTATTGGGTTTGGATATTTTAAGAACAGTGTGTGAGTAGTGCTGATATAGACATACAATTAGATAAAGTCTAAATGAAGCAAACACACTTTCTGCACACCTACTGTGCAGATTGAAACTCTTACCCCTGAACTGATTAGAAAGGAGAACCCCTCACACTGTCACTGGGGACGGGGAGGGGGACCCCAGCCCCGCCCCCAGAGACACCCCCTCCCCGGCACTGGGGATGCAGGGCAGGTGAGCCCTTGACCCTGCCCCCGGAGAACCCCTTCCCCCGGCACTGGGGACATGGGGCGGGAGAGCCCTGGGCCCCGCCCCCAAAGACCCCCCAGCAATGGGGACACGGGGTGGGTGAGCGCCTGGCCCCGCCCCCAGAGACCCCCCTGGTGCTAGGGACACAGGGTGGGTGAGCCCTTGGCCCCATCCCTGGGGACCTCTGGTGCTGGGGATGCAGGGCAGGTGAGCACTCAGCCCTGCCCCTGGAGAACCCCTCACTCCAGCACTAGGGATGTGGGGAGGGGGAGCCCCCGACCCTGCCCCATAGTACCCCAGTGCTGAGGTCAGGGGAGAATGAGCCACAATCCTGCACAGGAGGGACCACAGACAAAGAGAGAAAAACCTCAGATGAGTGAAGAAGGTGAACTAACTGGGGGAGATGGGAGGGAAGGAGAGGGAAACAAACTGGAGCACAGGATGGACTTACACAATGATATCAAAGTCAACTACTATGCTGAAAATGTGAAAGAGGGAGGGGGGAGGCCGGGGGCTGGGAAATGGGGAGGGCTAATTGACCAATGAGTGCATGTATACGTTCAACCACCCTGAAATCCTTCAAGATGTATGTTTGCAATGCTCTAATAAAAAATTTTTAAAAAATTAAAAAAGAAAGGATAGATAGGAGCTGCTCAATTGGAGCTGCCCAATTATGTAGTCTCCAAAATAGTAAATTAAATGGTGTGACTATTTTAAGAATTTGTTATTGTCTCAAATATGATTTTTATTCATTCAGTGCATTCATTTTAATTCTGACTCCTAATGAGTTGTCTGCTTTTTATTTAGCATCCCATTCTGTTTGAATCTTTAAACTTTTATTTCTGAGCAGTAATTGCAGTGCTAAACAATTATGATGGTTGGTGTTCAAAGACAGATCTCTTTTCATGAGTAATTCAAGTACACAAAGCGAACATTTTTACAGTGGGTTAGGATTAATCTTCATGGTATTGCCCTAGCATATTCTGTGGATTTAATTACTATTAATCTGGATAAATTTAACTTTAAAAACATTAATTTAACTCACCGGGTCTCCTGGCTCATTAATCTCTTCAATAGTGCCACTTAGGATAAAATGGCTCATCAAACAATAGTGATTTAATCATAAATATGTGGAAGTAGTATAGCAGCAGCATTGAAGTTGTGTAGGACTCAAAATATTTTTCACTTCTCAGCATTCTTCATTTTTAATAATATGAGTCATTGTTGGGAATTTTCCCACTTCATTAAAAATAATTACCCACTAATAAGACTTATTTTTATCATGCACATGCAAACACACACACATACACACGTGCATGCACACACACACACACACACACACACACACACACACACACCTCTATGGGAGTACAAAAATGTCAGAGAACTTCACTTTTCTACCCTTCAGAATAAGCTTACCACACCTGCTTCAAAAAGTGTTTGAGAGTGCGGGGCATGGTGGCGCACGCTTGTAATCCCAGTACTTTAGGAGACGGAGACCGGAGGATCTGGGTTCGCAGCCAGCCTCAGCTCTCTCTCTCTCTCTCTCTCTCTCTCTCTCTCTCTCTCTCCCTGTCTCTCTCTCTCTACTTAGTGAGGCCCTCTGCAACTTCGTGAGACCCGGTTTCAAAATTAAGTATAAAAAATAGAGCCGGGGGTGTAGCGCGGAGGTAGAACGCCCCTGGGTTCAATCCCCGGTACCACAAAAAAAAAAAAGTGTTTGAGAAAAAAAAAGTGTTTGAGATACGTGGTGTTCACAACGATGAAGCCTAATAATAATAATGTAAGCTGGTAGAGCTGTTATCTTTAAGAACTGCCTTGTTTTCTAATGCCAGAGATGATTTTTCCATGTTAAACCTGATTCTTGTATATGAGAATCCTGTGAACCAGAGATGACATCTGTTTGCTTTGTACAGAGCAGGGTTGTCATCAAGGTGGTTGTTGTTATTTCCAGTTTTCAATTGAGGAACTAGAAGAGACGGAGCGACCTGTTCACAGTTAAATACATGGTGAAATTCAGATTCATAACTGCATCTGCTAAGGTGATAAATATTTCCATTGTATTTTCCCACTTTATTCTTTAGCATGAACATCAGTCTATTTCTCATTTGTGCAACTAATTCTTATGCAGAAAATGACAAGAATAATGTCCTGGTTTTATAAATGAGTTGATACGGATAATAGCTACATTTTTATTTCAATCTTCATATATGTAAATCATACCACCTGACTTTTAGAGTAGCATGTGGTCCTGCTTTTTGCCTTTGTTTGATTTTGCTTTGGTTTTAGAGATGAGAATCCTGTCTCAGAGAACTTAGTTACATATGATGCCCCGTGCCATACTTGTGGCTACTAAAATGTTGCCGAACTGGACTTCCAATGCTGATCGGTTTACTCTGAAATCCTACTTTTAACTACTTTATTATGTGAAATATTTTTCCTAAGCTGGAACATTCAAGTGTTCGAATTACTATAACATTCTTATTTTTATTTTTGACCCTTGCCTTTTGTCATTAGCCATTGACTTGAACTGTGGAAGTGTACATCACCTCCTTTGTGTGAATGATTCTATCATGATTTTTCTTGGGTTGTGGTCACACTGCTAACTCCTTATGGCAGAATGTTACAGCCCCAGAGAGAGCCAGAACTGCCTGGTAGTTCATCCACAAAGCCAACTACATGGAGAGCCAGTGATTTACAGTCTTCAGCCGGCATAGAAACCAGAGGATCAGTTGGACTGCAAAGCCTATCGAGACATGTACAAAACCTACTTTTGTACATGATTTATATCATTTGGAGCAAACAACTGGTAATCTTTCTGAGGCTATGGACTAGACTTTTTTTAGACCAGTGAATGACAGTGCCTCAGAATTTATTCCTATAACTTACTGTTTCTTTCTTCATTCTTTCTAGTTTTATAGACTCGCTAAGGGAAATATTTCTGGCTTCAGATTTATCATAACAAATAGAAGTCAGAAAGAAAGCTAGAGTCATATGTTTTCTATAAATTAAATACTTGGATCAGAGAGTCCTATATGATATATGTGTTAGAAAAGCATATTATATTATTTATGTGAAAGAACATTGTTTCTTGTTATGATTTAAATATTCCAGACTGGGAACTTGCCTTTAACTGTTAGTTCTCTGTTTTACTATTTTCTTTAGTAATATTAAAATTATTTATTATGTGGATGACAAGTGAGGGAAACAGATGAAATTCCTAGCTGAGAAATTGGGGGTGTAGCTAAAGGGAGAGAAAGAAGAATATATAATCTTATTTTTTCTGATTGAGTTAAAAATGAAGATCTTACTCTTCTCTCTTATACAATAATAAAAAAGAAAGAACATTTGAAATAAATGCATTTAAAGCTCAAGGTTTTTTAAATTTTTGATCTCTGTTTATTGTTTTCCCATGAAGATTAATACTTAAATGCAAGGACCCTGTTGCTTTTCTCAGTTTTCACTAGAAGAGGATAGTGATCCAATTCTTTCATGAAAGTTGCTAGAAATTCTAAAAGTTTCCTCATTCTTCCTCAGAGATGTCTGCAAGCAAGGGATATTCAAAAAGCGTGCATGTGTGAAAATCAGGGAAACAGATATTCCTCTGCTGCTAGTCTATAGACACAGGATAAGCAGTGTCATTAAATCACATTTGAATGGGGCTATATTGTCCCTGAAAATACAAGTGATGAAATTTCAGAGAATAATTTTACCCCAAATATACAACTTGTCAGCACCACTGACATGGAGTTAGATAAACAAGTTTAAAAACTACCAAACCAAACATCAACTCACTAACAACCTGGCAATCGTCTCTATGCTCACGAGAGGTCACCTTCATGGAACTGGGTGAGATGATGCCTGACTTGGGATTACTAAAGATGGAATATGTTCTTCTCTTACTTTTTTAATGTTTAAAATTGTTTTGCTTGTTTTTTATTTTTATTTTCAACTTTGGCTTTTTTGGTGGCTGCACTATGTGCTGGCCGACCTCCCCATTCTCTGGGAGGCTAAGTCCTTACTTCCCAACAGTGTCAGGATGCCTGCAGTTCTTCACCTTTTCTATGCTCCTGTCCCTTTATTCTACCTAGCCCCTTCTCTATCCGTTTTCCTCTTCATCATTTTTTTCCCTCTGCTCCTCAAATTGGCCGTTCCATTCTCCACACAGATTCCTAGGTTTCAAATCTACACTGTGGGAATAATACCATAGGAATGTGTCTTGATGGGGGAGGTGAAATAGCACTTACATTTTTTGTGTATATTTAAAATAAAAGACATATTTTCCAGTATTTGGGAGGCTGAGACATGAGGATTGCAGGTTCAAGGCCAGTGTGCGGTAACTTAGACCCTGTTTGAAAATAAAAAAAAATAAAATTGAGCTGGGGGTGGAGCTTAGAATTAGAATATCACTGGGTTCAATCCCCAGTAACACAAAATAAATAAATAAATAAATAAATAAATAAATAAATAAATAAATACATAAATTAAATAAATGGCATATTAGAAACTCTGGAAAAAACTACAATTGATATCAAAATATTCCATCTTAGTTTGGAAGGTAACTTAGTAATAGAGTGTGGGCTTAGCATGAACAAGGCCATGGGTTCATTCCTCAGCCCAACAGAGAGAAAGGAATGTTTATTTGTGTTTAGAATGTTCCCCCAAAAGCTCATACGCTGAATGCAGGGTCCCCTATGCAGCAAGGTTCAGAGGTGGGGCATGGCTGGGGAGGATGGGTCACAGGGTGTGGCCTTGATGACTCTATCTATCTCTGGCTGCTTCCTGTTGCACTTTCTGCTCACTGGCCACCATGAGGTGAACACTGGTTTTCCTCCTCCATCATGGCCTCAAGTGCTCACATTGTCCCTGCCCTCAAGCCGGCTAATCCTGGACTGACTTCTGAAACCATGAGCCCCAAATACACTTTTCTTCATCTAAGGTTTTTCTTAATATACTTTTATTGGTGCATTGTAATTATACGTCATAGTGAGGTTCAATGTGATACAAGCATACGTGCACATAGCACTTGCTCATTCCTTCTTGATCCCACCCCCCATACATGTTAGTAAAATTATTAGTGATACCTTCAAACATGGACATAGCATTATTTCCTTTATCAAGCCTCCTTTTTCCTCTCCCACTTCTCTTCCCCAATCTGCTTCTGCTATTCTGTTGGTATCTTTCCTCATTTATCTGAAGTCCCTTTTGTATCCTATTTTCTCTCTAGCTTCCACATATGAGAGAAATCAGATGGTCTTTGACTCTTTAAGATTGACTGACCTTATTTAGCATAATATTCTCTCGTTTCATATATTTTTCTATAAATGTCATAAAAAATTTTGTTTTTCTTTACAGCTGAGTAAAATTCCATTGTGTGTACGTACCGCATATTCTTCATTGATTAATCTGTTGATAGATACCTAGGTTGGTTCCCTAATTTGGATATAGTGAATTGTACTCCTATCAGCATGGATATGCATGTATCAATATAGTATTGTGGCTCTAATGCTTTATGAAAGATACTGAGTAGTGGGATAGCTGGGTAATATGGTGATTATATTCATAGTCTTTTGATACTAATCTCCATAGTGTCTGTAATAATTTATACTCCCACCAAAATTCCTATTTCCCCACATTCTTGCCAGGATTTATTATTGTTTGTGTTCTTGGTGATTGCCATCCTAATTGGAGTTAGATGAAATCTCAGTGTAGTTTTGATGTAATGTGCATTTCTCTGATTGCTAAAAATATAAACATTTTTTCATATATTTATTGGCAATTTATATTTCTCCTTTTGAGAAGTGTCTGTTCAGTTCAACTACCCACTTTTTGATATTGTTATTTTTAAGTTCTTTGTATAGTCTAGAAATTAGTCCTCTATCAGAGAGGTAGCTAGCAAAGATTTTCTTCCATTTTGTAGTCTCTCTCTTCAGATTCTTGATTATTTTATTTCCTTTGCTACATAGAAACCTGCTTGTCAGGTATTTTTATCATAGTGACCAATAAGTTTACTAAAACACACATAGATACAAAGGCACACACACACACAACTGATGGTCAACCTTGGCTGTTTAAGAGCCAGCTCACAGTATTGCCACCATGCAAGCCTAATAGGTATAAAAATATTTAGAGCATGGTATATAATAAAATGTAGCAAAATAATTAGTAAGTGATGAATTTTCTGTACTTTAATAAAAATATTTAATTGGCTGTTTATGTAATTTTGTTTTTATTAAAGTTTTATATACTTTTTGTTTTGTTTTGGACTTTCTTTAGTACTGGGGATTGAACCCAGGGGCATTCTACCTCCCAGCCACATCCCAAGACAATTTTTAATTAATTAATTAATTTATTTATTTATTTATTTATTATTTTGAAATAGGTTCTCTCTAGATTGCTGAGAGTCTTACTAAGTTTCTTAGGTTGGTCTTGAACCTGTGATCCCTCTGTCTCAGGCTCCCAATTACTGAGATTACAGGCTCCTTGTAGTCAGGTGTGGTGGAGCATGCCTGTAATCCCAGAACATGGGCTGAGACAGGAGGCTGAGACAGGAGGATTGCAGGTTCCCAGCCAGCCTCAGCAATTTAGTGAGACTCTCAGCAACTTAGTGAGACCCTGTTTCAAAATAAACAATAAAATAGAGCTGGTGGGGTGGGTATAGCTCAGAGGTAGGGTTCAATCCCCATTGCCACAAAAAATAAATAAAACTCCTTGTATAGAAAACATGCATGGCAGATAACTAATGCTCATTACCTGTGACATCTATTCTCTTAAAAGATTTAATATAAGCTTAATAGTGCTTGTAGTCATGGATGTTGTAATAGGTAAAAAAAAAAACTTCACATTATCTCATTCAACTATCTCATTTTACATAAAAATGCTTCATTTAAATTCAAATTTTTGTTCATGACAGAGTCATAACTGTTGTTTATATTTCTTGACTAATGAATATTTGTTTTGGCCATTCAACCATAGATTTTGTAGTGCAAGTTTTAGAACCAGATAGCATATTTATTTATTTATTTATTTGTTTCATTTTTTTTTTTTTTGCGGTACTGAGGATTGAACCCAGGGGCGTTCTACCTCCGCGCTACGCCCCCGGCCCTATTTTTTTATCCTTTATTTTGTAACCGGGTCTCACGAAGTTACGGAGGGCCTCACTAGGTAGAGAGAGAGAGAGAGAGAGAGAGAGAGAGAGAGAGACAGGGAGAGAGAGAGACAGAGAGAGAGAGAGGTGAGGCTGGCCGCGAACCTGGATCCTCTGGTCTCCGCCTCCCAAAGTACTGGGATTACAAGCGTGCGCCACCACACCTGGCCCAGGTAGCATATTTAGATTTTAGTATGGGTATTTATGCTTCAGTATGGGGTAGCCATGAGTATAGAAGCTCAAAGACTGAGATAGAGTAGAAAGGAAGAGGGCCTGGCCAGAAACAGGTCTGTGATTTCTCCAGTCCTCTCCATATGACCACTCCTCTCCTGATTCTGTTCAGGAATCCAGGACATAAGTCAAAGCTTCTTTCTTCTTGCTTTCAATAAAATGTAATCGGCGGAATCCATCAGTTAATACCCTAGAACATGGAGGTGAGACCTTTTTGTAAATACAGGAGTTCCCCCATCCACATTTTCACTTTCTTTTTTTTTTTTTTTTGCGGTACCAGGGATTGAACGCAGGGTCATTCTACCTCCCCGCTACGCCCCCGGCCCTATTTTTTATACTTTATTTTTGAAACCGGGTCTCACAAAGTTGCGGAGGGCCTCACTAAGGAGAGAGAGAGAGAGAGAGAGAGAGAGAGAGAGAGAGAGAGACAGGGAGAGAGACAGGGAGAGAGAGAGCTGAGGCTGGC